>JAQJVL010007611.1:0-23162 GCA_035578905.1 Stictocephala bisonia
TCCAATCTATCGATTTATAATGTTAGACATCTTTGGTTTACCTGATCATATATTCGTTGTTTCATTTTTGTCACAGTTGATTTCAATTCTGGTTTACATTCGGTGTCATTCACTGTCAGCAGTAGGTGTTGTGTTTACAGAGTTTTACCTTTATGAGACATAATATATAAAAATTCCCTATAGACCAATATATTTTTGAAAACTAGACTAAATTTGCTACGAAATGGCTATTTTACATTGTCCAATTTCATTGGGAAACATTATTTTCAAGGTATGATCTCATACATTTTTCAGTATGTAAACACAAACTTATACATACTTATACCAATAAACAAATTTTATGGGTAAAGATTTTGACATAGTTCTTTTACCGTGTTTTTGCATGTAATTTACTGAAAAAAACAATAAATAACACTATCATATTTGATAAAAACCTTTATTTTTAAAAGTTAGAAAATGTAATATCCGTACACAACCTGCAATAGCTACATGCCACTTAACCCTGCAAGTGTGAGCCATCGGAATTTCCGATGGTTGGTACCCATTACGGGTGTGACTCTCGGAATTTCTGACTGTCTTGTTTCGTCACCACTATGTTATTATTATATGTCAAATTCCATTATAATCACCACCAATTGGTTAATGAGGTTCCATTTGTTATATTTAGATGTCTTTGGTTGCACATTTGACTGAATACACTCTGCTAACAGCTGATGTATTTTGTACTACAGTCGTCGATTTGTCAGATGTAGTCTGTGTTCTAGTTTTACTGTCACATTATTTTGTTAAAATCTAACCTAATTTTTACCGTTTTATTTCATATATACAGTCAAATATTGTATATAGTGTAAATAAAGTTATTGTTTTTAGAAAATGTATATATATATATATATATATATATATATATGAACACTGCAGGTTACTGGTAGGCCTGTTTGTAGCTGGCATGAATCTTAGTTATGTTTATTTTATTTTGTAATTTATTGTTTGATAAGAACATCATTCATAATGACAGATCCTTGTAGATAAAGTGATATTCGGGATATTCTATTTAAATGTGAGATTACTGAATCTGAAGATGATACATTATTAGTGTATTGAAGGTATGGCAGCAAATGCAAAACACAATTTTTTATTTATGTGCGAATTTACTTTTTGGAACTTATAACTTCCAATCAAGTACTGGTTTCTATAGATACCTATACATTTTTGTAATCTGTATAACATTATACATAATATAAAGAAACTACTAAGCTAAAATAAATATCACTGGTGTTATATAAATAAGCAAAAGGAAAAATAATTTATTTATTTATATATTTATTTTGTCTCTTATCTCATACCAGATTTACAAAAATAAAGTTAGCCTTCTAATATATGTACTGTCAATTGCTACATTTCAGGCTGAAAACAATGATATACAACAAGTTATCCTTATACAATAATAAGGCAGCTGGAATATTAATTTAATAAACCTTTGCGAAACAACTAATTTTGCTGCTACGCTGGGGGAACAACTATACCACACTTGAAGGGTTAAGGTAAAATAGGCATGCCAGTTCATGGGTTAACCCTTTGAGCCCCAGGCGCCGATATCATCGGCTTTGAAATTTTGTCTGAGAAACCCCAAGGGCCGATCTCATCGCCGTGCGTGTATTACGCGAGAAGCCCCGAGGGCCGATCTCATCGCCGTGTGTATACTACGCGAGAAACCCCAGACGCCGATCAGGTCGGCGGCACGTAGTTTATTTTGTACAAAGATCAAATCTTATTATACATACACAATTCTTATACCAAATGAAAGCTAATGAGTTTAAATCTGGCGTAAAATAACAAATAATTATAACAGTGCATTTTGTAAAGTAATAATAACACGACAAGTTATCTGACAGCTGTTTTCAAATTATCTGACAGCTGTTTTCTACCAGTCTGTCTGTAGTTACTCTTTGTGTACAACATCGTGAAGTTGTAAGATTTTGATGTTGTCTACATTCAGTGTTTATGAGTGGGCTTTGTGTAATTGATACATTTTTATTTTGTAATTATATTATTTCTTTGGATTATTAGTTTATTTTGTGAGTTTATAAGTTATTTACTATTTTCTGTTTTAGTGTACATAGTTAGTTTGGATTAATTTTTAGTGACCTAAATTTGTAGTGAAAATGTGAAGTGTGAACTTAGGCCTAGGCCTATTACTGTGCAAATCTAGTGCTAGTTATTGTGTGTGTGAAGAGATCACGTAGTGAGTGTGTGAGGTGCAAGAAAGGCCTACACTTGGACTGCATCCCGCAGCATACTTGCAAGTTATGAGCTATAAAACAGTAAATATGTAAATAGTCAAATAAATATTCTTGTTTTGTTTTATAATATATTTGTAATTGAAGAATAGTGGCAGCTGGGATTATATCTATTTCTGGCATATCATCGCTGAATATGAGTACAATTTTTATATATATATATATAAGTTTATAATATAAATTCAATACATAGCAGTTATAAATATATAGCTACATAAACCCATTTGGAGTAAAAATATAATTATAAATATTTCAATTTATAAAAATTAATACCAATAATTAATAATTAGTAACATATATTACAAGTCAACATATACATTACTTCTTATAAAATGCCAATGTATATGTATGTATTCAAAATATTATAAAAACCGCAATTTTATGTATAATTTCATGAAAGTTTCAGTATATGTTCTTAAAAATATGCTAAACAAGGAAATATATATATATATTTTGCCATAACATTAGTTGAAACCTACTTATATAATAATAAAAATAAATATATATATTTTTTAACTACAAATATTTATATAACGTTTTTATTTTTATAAACATTTTTTAATCAAATACAGTAGACTCTCGGTTATCCGAGGTAATTGGGACCGAGACCACCTCGGATACACAAAAAACTCGGATAATCCCGAGATGGGTTGTACTGATAAGAAAAACGCGTAAAAATCGATAATTGTGTTACCATTAACATACTAATAGTACAAACTAATAAACTAACACATATAACTATATAAAATACAAAAACATTTACCTTAATCAGTAAATATTAATGTTTGAAAAAGTCTTTGATTGACTTTTGCGTAAGTTTCGTGCCTCTCTTTGATGCCGCAATGTTCCGCCAACGTTGAAAATGGAGGACATCGAATGGAGTTGATTCCTCTTGTTGCTCAACGTATGCGAGTGCTCCTTCAAGTAACTTCAATCCCTCGGAATGAGTAATCTTTGGAGTAACATCATCTGTGTCCATCTTCTTCTTCTTCATTATTGTTTTTGTTTACAATGAGATCGGCAATTGCGTCGTCTGACAATTCCATTTCTTCGTCTCCATTAATCCAATTGATTACATCTTCATTTATGATTGGTTCTTCAACTGGTAAATGATTAACTAGGTTGTCTAAATCGACTACACAGTCGTCAGTTTCCTTTTGCGTGTCGTTTGTTTTGTGCTTTATTTGGAATGTGTTTTTCCACGATTTTTGAATCGTGGACACTTTTACGTCGTCCCACGCAGATGCAATCCAATAAGCAACGTCTTTGACAGTGATTTTCTTAAGTGCATCCGTTACCGTCAGTCCTTCATCTAACTTGGCTAGCAACACTTGGAGAAGCCTTCGTCGATAGTTTCTCTTCATTGCTTCCAAAACACCTTGGTCTAGGGGTTGGATGAGCGATGTCACGTTGGGTGGAAGAAAAACTGCTCTTATTTGACCACTAACTAAGTCACTTGCATCCGGATGAGATCGCGCGTATCTAGCAACAACAATGCTTTCTGGGGCAAGTTTTTCTGCTTTAAATATGCCTCAACAACTGGGACAAAATCGTTAAAAAACCATGTTTTAAAAATGGTACAGTCCATCCATGCATTTTGTTGGTTTTTG
The DNA here is from genome assembly GCA_035578905.1 of Stictocephala bisonia. Lineage (NCBI taxonomy): Eukaryota > Metazoa > Arthropoda > Insecta > Hemiptera > Membracidae > Stictocephala > Stictocephala bisonia. Next base: position 3,908 of record JAQJVL010007611.1, read on the forward strand.
TAAACTGTTGGCAAGCAATTTACTTGAACATTTTTGAATGCCCTTGGGTTTTTGGCTTTCCCTATTAATAGGGGTCTTAATTTTAATGAACCGGAAGCATTGCAGCAGTTCATGATTGTCACTCGCTCTTTACTTTTTTTGTAACCGGGTGCATTTGCTTCATTTTTAGCTGCTAACGTTTTCGATGGAAGCATTTTGTAATTGAGCCCGGTTTCGTCACAATTAAAAATTTGATCTGACGTAAGTCCATCATTTAAGATTATGGTTTCAAGTTTTGAATAAAAACTGTCAATTTCAGATGGGTCGGCAGAAAGCTTCTCACCACAAATATTTAATTGTCGGATGCCATATTTTTTCTTCCAGTTATCCATCCATCCTTCACTAGCACAAAAGTTTTCCTCCCCATCCTCAAATTTCCTATGAAATTCAAGAGCTTTAGCTTGGAGCATGGGTCCACTTATAGGGCTGCTCATACCTCTCAACTGCGAAAACCACAAGTATAGCGCTTCCGATGTTTGACCATGGTCTCCTTTCTTCATTGTCTTCCGCCTTAAGCCACTCCCACTACTCGCACTTTGGTTAACCCACTGTTCGATTTCTTTCTTCTTTCGTCTCCAATCTCCAACAGTCACTTCACCGACACCCAACTCTGCAGCAACCTTCTTTATAGATTCGCCTTTTTCTAACCTTTTAATCGCATTTAATTTTGTTTCTAAGGAAACCACTACTCGCTTCCGCTTTAAACTCATTTTGCACAGTAAGATTCACTTTCACACACACAAAAATGAACTTATAAAAAATAATTAAACGTATGAAACAAAACTAAAAACCACTTATTAAATAGGCCTACAAACTAAGAAACATTAAATTAAAACACTTAAAAATTAACCGGTTTTAAAATACTGTAATACGCCGTTACTTTGGAACAATAAAAATGCAGCAAACAACCACGTTAGATAGACAACTCAGACTGACTGACGAGGACGACTGACAAAATTAGAACAATTCTGCAATAAACTCAGTTCCTAATAAAAGGGGGTGGGTTGACTTCCGAGAACTCCGGCTCGACCTAGCAGCGACCGGTAGAGGCATTCCTGATGCGTGAATCGCTATATTCGCGTAAATTCGCATCCACACGCATTTAATCTCTACAATAACCAACACGGTTGTGACCCGCCCTCTCCGACTTTTGCCTCGGTTAACCGAGGGCTCGGTTAATCTAGGCTCGGATAATCACGAGTCTACTGTATGTATTTTCTGTTAGGGTGTATGATTACCTTTAAAAGGGTGCTTTTATATTGGCAATATCTTTTTTTATAACGTTACAATCAATGTTTTGCTAAACCCTTACAAAATTCTCATTTTAGGCCTGGGCATTCTAAGTACTCTTGTCCACCTTGGACTGGGATTTCACAGACACGCCTGTCAAAAATGTCTGGGATTTCTCAGAGTGAAATATGACAATATGGCTGGGACTCAAAGGGTTAACTAGAGAAATGGTAACCCTTGGACATTCTGATGGTCCTCACCCTTTCTGTAGTGATACAATCAGAAATTCTGATTCCCAGAAGATTTTTACGTATTGAAGTACGAGTAGCAAATTTTGTATGTTTACCTTCCATAGATGAATTGTTATGAACATGGATGGCCACAGCACTATATCTACCTCACATTACTACGAAGAATTGATTACATTAAAGAATCGATATATACTGGTTTTGTTGTCATTGTATTATTGTCATTGTTTTTATGGTAAGTATACTATGAGTGTTTATTTATCTTACTTGTTAACGCATCAGATGTCCGACAGCAAAGCTGTTTTTAGGTTATGAAGTTGTTTATAAATGTCGTTTTATACAAAATATTATGTGGGTAAATTAATCCAAATATTAACATATTTTTTTTATAACAAGTTTAGCTTTTTATGTAAATTTTACTATCTCTTCTTAATATGAACTATACATAATTTTTACTTATTATAGAAATGATTTACTTTCTTAGTAAGTTATTATTCAAATTCTTAACATTTCTTTGTTTTATTTATTGTAATAATTGTAAAATTCCAATAAATAATTGTTGATTCTTATATATGTGTAAAAAACATGCAAAAGATTGTATGTAAATGTTGATTTTTTTATATAAATTAAATTCTAACAAGCTATAAATTTGTTAAATCAGCGTTATATTATAAACGGAATAATATAAGTAATAATATAGTAATTTTAAATATAAAACGCTGATACTTATTTTATGATACTGTACTTAGAAATGAGGAAAAAATTAGTAAAATTTTGTTGTTTTTATTTATAAATTAAGACTAAACAATATTGTATTTCTACTCTTTCTTTGGAAAATAATGATATATAAAACTTTAGGAAGAGTGTTTTATATACAGAGGAGTAAAATAATTACACATTCCCTTACGAAACAGTAAAAATGAGCTGTCACGATCAAGTGTAAATGTAAGGCGAGAATTTGAGTCATCAGATATGTACAAATTAATTGAAATGCTGTAATATTTTTGTTTTGTGAAAAACGCTGTAAGAAATATTTGTTGACACATACACACTTGTTATTGCTTGGTCATCATTTGGTGTAGACATTTAAAGTTATAATAATGGAAAGGACTTTCCAATTAATTATAATGGACTGTTACTAAAAATGGGGTTTAGGTTTAGGATGAAGCTTACACTATATGTGTATGAACATTTATTGAAATCAATTTTGTATGACAGAAGAGGTTTATTAATTGAAAGAAACTCAATTAGAGTTAAAATTATTTATAATGGACCAATTAAGGACTTAACTCCTTCAGAGAATACAAAGTATACAATGAGTATTTTATTTTCCAAAACCAACAGACTGTACAGTTACAAGTAAACAATTGAAGCTATAAAATGGAAAATAATAAATTCCCCATATCTGTTTTGGAACAGTTGTAGCCTACAGACAAGCAAAATTGCAATAGAAAACTAAATGCATTTGTAGCTGTTTGAAAAGATCAACCTAACCAGTGCGAACTTTCCTTCTAAAACTCAAATTTTCATACTATTAAGGGTGGGTTTCGGAGTCAGGGTTTAACGCTAGTCTCGGTTTAAAAACTGGATTTTAGACCAGGTCTAAGAAAATCTATTTCGGAGTTCGCGTTTAGTACTAACTTAAGATGTCTAAAGTGGGGAAGAATAAACCCGGACTTGGACAATCGGCTTTCGGAGTCAGGGTTTTTTAAAACCTAGACTAATATTTTTAAACAACGGCTTTCGGAGACCAAAATTTAACCCTGGACTAAGAAATTTGAGATAGTTCTGGTCTAAATTTGTGTATTTTCTGGACCTAGACTATTTGGATTATGTGCGTTATGTTCCTCCTGCAGTTCTACCAAGAATGTGAGAAGTAAAATCCATTACAAGATTTAACTGAAGAGGAATTTAAAGATAGATATAGATTATCGAAAGGAAGTGTATAAGAATCAATTCATTTGTTATCAAATAGAATCATTGAAAATGACACAGAGGTCCTCGTGGAATTCAGACTTGGAAACAGGTACTAATTGCTTTGAGTTTCTTTGCTGTTGGAACATTCCATAGAGAAACTGACAATCTATTTAATGTAGGAGAATCGACAGTATGCAAAATTGTTCATTGAATGGCTTTGGCAATATGTCTGGAAATGAAGGATCATTACATTAAATTTTCTACAGGGGATTATGCAATGGATACCAAAAAGAAATTCTTTGAAAATTATGGTTTTTCTGGTGTGCTGAGCGTCGTAGACGGAACCCTTATACCAATTGCATGTCCAACTACTCCAGATAAAGAAGAGTATCGATGTAGGAAGGGTCTTTTTGCAAGTAATGTAATGGTTGCCTGTGGTGCTAATTTACAAATAACAAATATTGTAACACGATTCCAGAATGTTCAAGAACTCCCCTCTTTATGCAAAGTTTGAAGAACAAGATATAGATACGAGTGCAACAGGTAAGCATTCATGGCATAATAAATTGAAAAATATAACTATTAATTTATATATAAACTGTGGCTGAAAAGTATTGCTGTACAAAAATGAAATTTAAATTGTATATGAACAATGTAAAGATCAACATTCATACCAATTTTCATGATGTTATTTCAAATAACTTCAGATATGTTAATTTTTTTGTAAAAATCACTTACAGATGGATGACGGTGTGAGATAGACCTTTTGTACAGTGACATATTTTGTTTTTTCAACCCAAGAAATTACCTCCAGAAGTTTTGCTGGCTACGTACGGGACACCCTGTATACATATGTATTATTCAAGTTTTGTAATATTCATATACCTTTTGAGAAACAAATTTCACCTATCAAGTAAGAAAAATATAAATTTGTATTGAATATTCATTACAATCATTCTATTATATTCTTTGAACACTTTCGCTACGTAAAAAAAATGTACTAAAGTAGCCTTACCGTTGTCAAATGTTGTGCTAACTTTGTTTCCAGCAACAAGATGCATTGATGGAAATCATTCCTCTCCCTCATCTTTAAGTTGGTTTTGGAATTTAGTGCATGCGAGTCATGTTTCATACATGAATCAACCTATTTAATGGTAAATTCAATATAGGATATTGGTAAGCTCATTATAAATTAAATTATGCATATTATTAATAATGCTGTTCAAATGTGTTCAAGGTTTATGATAACACCTCTTTGACAGCCGCAGAACACCGCTTTCAAAGAGCTTTGAAAGCGACCAGATATTGCATTGAAAGAACATTTGGCGAACTGAAAGGCCGCTTCAGGTATCTAATACTGCTAAATACTTAATTGATTAACTGCGAGGATTAATCAATTAAGTATTAATCGTGCGAGGAAAGATTAAATTAAAGAACTTATAAGCATAAAAACTCATATTTGTTGACTATGTTGACAAACAAAGAGACCAATACAAACAGTAAAATTACATTTACATCTTTCTACCTTTCATCATATAAATGTTTTCCGAAACATAAAACTTATACAGTAGTATAATTTGAAATTTATAATAATCCGACTAATATCTAATAAATATCTATTGGCACAAGCAATACCTACCCATACACGTACAGAGGTATTAACCCACCCACCCACTGATACAAGTACAGACATAATGACCCTGATGATTAACTACATTTTAAAAGTGTAACAAGTACCATCCAATGTAATTAAAAAGTAAGCAGTTGTTATGACATATTACATGTCTCCACTATACGTGTATGGGTGGGCGGGCGAGTCATCACCACTGTACGTGTGTGGGTGGGCGGGTGGGTCATCACCACTGTACGTGTGTGGGTGGGCGGGCGGGTGTATACTTAAGGTGAACATAGTTTTTTTCACATTGAAGCACTTTTTTAAAGGCTAGGAATTTTTTTTAATTTAACACTCACAACTCAATAATAATAGTCATAGCCTACATGATAATTTACAATAAATAGCTCTAATTGACATTATTCAATTTTAGCAACTATATTTCTACCTCATTTCTTATGAACAATGCTGACAAGAGTTGTAATAATTTCAATCTCATATGTACAGTAATTATATACGTCTGTACAAAGCAGCAAAATAATTACAAATAACGTGACTATGTAATTAATTGCTATGCCTATTGTTAAAATGCAAATAATATAATTATACTAGGTTTTGTGAAAGTATTTAAATTATGTCTTTAATATTTAACTAATATACCAAGTACATTAATTTAGGGAATTTGTTTATTATTGTGATATTCAACATATGTTTCCCAACCAGAAGAGCCATAAAACAATAACAATTTTTTACAATACCTTTTGTTTCAGATGTTTACACAAAGAAAACACCCTGAGGTTTAATCCAAGACAAAGCTGTATTATAATTATTGCCTGCGCTGTTCTACATAACTTTTGAAAATTGAGAGATGGATGGGACCCAGACATTGTTGCGACAGTGAATCACAGGACGGTGGCAAGGAAGAAAACGATCAACACATGCATCAAGACCTTGAAGGAAGAGCTAACATTATTAGACAGCATTTTTCGTAGGTTCCAAACTAAGAAAATTTTCTCATGTACACTTATAAATTTGTTTTCAAAATGTAACCTACAATATTAAAATGTTTGTTAACAAGCTAACTTTAATTGTAACGCAGGTAAATAATTTATGCGTTCATCTTTTATTAACAAATTTACTTTAATGGTAAATAAATGCTTTGAATAAGATGTAAAAGTACTGTCCAAATAAAAACATGAAAAGTTCAATTAGTATTTTTTTATTATCAGAATATAATTGAAGAGTGTACTTTTATTTAATTTCATTATGGTTAGCGGCCTTTTCATTATGTAATGTACGGTACTAACACAATCAAACAGTAATTTTTAAACAAAAGACAATAAATTTAAGTACAATAAAAAATTAAACTCAACTATATAAAAACCACTAATAAAACTAATTAAAAAAAAAAACTATTAAAAAACTACTATATCAGTGTCAATACAGTATAAAAAAAGTGTTTATTTTAATATATTACCAATCAATTGGCAAGTTATTTCTTCAGACGTTTTGGGAGGATAAATTTGGAGGTTACGAAGGGAAAACATAAGTTTATGTATATGATTTCATTGTAGACCAGAAACCTAACTCAGCATCTAGCACTTCCGTTTAAAAAAAATGTTCTTCCTTCAGATAAGCCATTTTTGCTCGATGGAATTCTTCGGCTGACATGAATTTTTTTGGAAGTTTTATTTCCTACAAGGTTATGTTTTTATTTGCACTGTTTTCTCGTGATGCAGAAGTCCAAACTTGAAGAGGAGTGCCTTATTGTTTAGGAAGAAACCCGTCTTTGTCTTCATCAGAGATACTTCCATCTATAACAAAACCTAGATTTATTTGTAGTGTAAATTGTATTTAAGGTAATGTTATATTTTTAATTGTATGGATGGCAATAGCATTCCAAAATTTAGGGAGGCACAAGATCGAGGTACGTGAGGAAAGTTAAAGTGTGTTCAGTATATTTAAAGAAATTGTAATGAAATAAGTGTTATGTCAAAGTAATACTATTAATTTATTACAAAGAAAATTGTTTCTATATACAGTAAATAATGTATAGTAATAATAAAAATAGTAGACATGGTATTAATGTTATAAAAATTATTGATTGTACTTTGATAAATATTTATTTTTAATATATATTTCTAGTTTGTTTTATTTTGGGTAAAAATACTCTGGTATTTAATTTTTTACTATAAATATGAGTTACCTGATTGCATTAGTGTATTGATGTCAGCCATGTTGTCATCGTCAGGTATGTCGTCAGGTCTGTTAATATCTCATTGGCGTAGCTATCCACTTCTTTTAATGGCGAGAGTGGTCCGCCATCAGTCCTGAATTTACGACGCTTCTCAGTTGCTTTTTCACTCTTCCATTCTTGCTTGATTCTTTTCCAAGACCCTTAATTTGATTTTCGCTTTGTTTCGTTATGTTAACTTTTGAATTGTACTCATTTGTAATTTGTACCCAAATTTATTTCTTTATGGCCTCGTTTTTTTATTGTGCTGTTTTTCTCGACAGTGGGGTACTTAAGAACAAGATTCCTAATCTTGAACTCCAACTCTCCTTGACCTTTCCTTTCCTCTTAGGCCTCCATTGTAAGTCCTTCTATTTCCATTTCAATTTGTTAAAAAATGTAAACACTTAAAAAAAATTTTTACATGATACGTAGGCTACTACTAACAAATTACTAAAAATAAAATAAAATGTTAGTATATAAAAAAAAAAAACAAAAAAAAAACAGAGTATACACACTGCACAAAATCACATTTAAGGCTGAACTAAAGTATGAAAGAAAATGGAAATTATGAAAACAAAGATGCCGGAGTTTCACTGCCTTTGACAGTTGCAGTCGTCTGGGAAAGACTGTCGCTTCACAAAACAAAATTCTCTACGATTTTTTCTTTAGTCCTGGTCCAAGTTGGATTCTAAAGTTAAGCTTAGTCTAAGATAAACCCAGACTTGAGGCGTTAACCCCGATCTCTGAAACCCGATTTTTAGTCCAGCACTAATTTAGACCAGGTCTACGTAAACCCTGACTCCGAAACTGACTCTTATAATATTAACAGTTAAAATACTTAAAATAGAAGTATTTATTGCACTTACAAACTATGACAGTGAAAATCGAAATATTAATACCAATATGAACCCATAATATGGTTTATTATGGGTTATTGTTATACCCATATTATAGATTTTATGAGAGAGCTAAAATTAGCGTGTAAAACTTTAAAATTTAACTTGTTATAGATTTGGGCAGACCGACCAGTAATGTGGTGGAGTACACACAGTTAGGTCTCCTGTTAACGCCGGTGTTCTAATCTCCATTGTCAACAACAGCTTACACTACTGAAATGAGTGGCATCACGTGAAACAGCACAGTCCTTGAGTCACCTTGACTTATAAATACTCAACTTACTAAGCTGTTTCACACAAAAGACCTAACTGTGTGTACTCCACCACATAACCATTACAAAGGGAGGGACTGACAAGGTACTATCCCTGCCATCACATGTCAAACAGGAGAAATAACTACTCGACAATAACTCAATACCCATTCAGCACACTATTGTAAGCAAACTCTATAACTTTCTTTTCTGTGGCTTACCACGCATCTTGGAGAAAAACACTGTCCAGAATGCATGTTCCTTGGATCCATTCATGAATTTATAATATTATAATTAATATGTAATCAAGAAAAGGGAATTGTTACTTTTTTCAGTCATATTTATAAAATGATAATAAACTAATTATTATGTCCAAATAATGATTTAGTTTTGAAATTAACTGGAAAGTGGTAGACAGACCAACACAATGAAAGTTCTTCAGTCTATTAAAAAAACGACACAGCACCCACTTCAAAGACAGAACAGTACAAACAAACCACTTGGACCCATCCTTTGTCCTCAGATTCTCAACTTGTTATTGAATGTCTATAGTCCATTAGAAACCGGTAGAGCAGGTCTGTGAACTGAAGTATTCAAAACAGCTTAAATATATCCTTCGTGTTTTGTTCATTAGTTTTTTTTATGATAGTAGAAATACATAAACTATGTTTTGTTAGAACTAATAGGAACAATGAAGAACAAATTAATGGGACCTTTTCTGTTAATTCATTACCATTAATTTTTTTGTTGCTTCACTACCACTACTTTTTTTCGTAATTATGGATAGATTAGGTTAGGTGGCTACTAAAGTTGATCACGAACTGGTAAATCCAATGATTGACTTCGCCGAGTACGCTCTCCGTGTGTAAGTTCTTAGAAAGGGATAAGACAAGGCTAGCAATACCGGATTCCTAGAGAATAAGGAATACCACAGTGGATGTAAAAATGATTGGGGAATAGTTTTTAGAGCAATAGAATATTTATCAAGCGGTAGTGAATTAACGGAAAAAAGTAGTAGTGAATTAACAGAAAAGATCCACATTGATATGCCAAACACATAGTTGTCTCATTATTTTTGGGTAGATAGTTTTTAAAAGTGTAAAGTTTGGTACCAAGTGAATTTAGTTATTTTTGCAGAGCTTTGAGGTATTGTGTGAGAACTGGTTGGGTACTAATAAGGATATTACAAATAAAACAGAAAAATATGTTTATGTAAACTTTGCATACCTCAATCGAACCATGACTAGTTAGGTTTTGAGATAAGATTTATGTTTATAAATTACTTTCTCCCATATGAGTTAGCATAGTTTTATTTATTCATAAGACGCAGATCGTCAAAAATGAATTTTGAATGAGAAGAGATGAGTGTAGATGAGCGAATGTAATCATTTTTACAAACTAAGGCCAACTATTCTTAGAAAGTGTCATTAATTAATGGCCCAATGACAAATGAACGGACAGTGTTTATCAGCTTATCCCTCTTAAAATGTATTATGACTCTGATTGGGATCGTAATAATAAATTTTAATAATAATTTATTCTTTAAAATTATTACTAAAACATTTAAAAATACAATAATAAATAATACATAGAGAAAGTATTGTGATCGTTAAAATAAAACTTTTTAAGTTGGTATAAAAATCTGTTTTAGGATCCCCTAAACCCAAAAAAATGTTTATTTTGATACAAATTTTTGATGTCTGTCTGTGGTATATGCACTTCACTGGAGACCAAACGGATGGATCGATTTTAATGAAATTCGGTATGTAGATGTTTTTAGCCAGTATCTCCAGACAATTTTTTTTCACTTTTTTAAGTTTTAGTTTTTTTTATGGGCAAAAACATACATTAATAGAATTGACTCAAAAAGGGCTCTAATGATTTTGATTACATTTTCAGGAAAGATGTGAATTATAATTTAGATATCTTAGTAAAAACTGCATGTCTCTAACTTGACTAGTTTTCGAATTATGACAAAAACACGTATTTGGGAATCAAACTGGTAATTTTCAAAGTTTTGATTTTTTAGTTTTTAATATGGGGGAAAGTTTGTGCCAATTCTTTGGAACCATTAATTTTTATAATAGAGTTGAGTTTAAGCACAAAAAAGAGGTGGCATCCGATAGTGTGCTGAATGTGTGTAGGGTGATCAATTAATTATCCAGTTCACCTTGTGGATGGCTGGACCTTGTGGCCCTTGTCAGTCCCTCCCCTTATTCCTCTCCAAAACCTCAAGTATAAATGTAGTAATTATCCCTACAGATTTATAAATTAGTTGAAATCTATTACTAACTGCCACTGAGGGGCTTGCTATTTATGGCCCAAAGAAAGTGACCTCTGTTTCTTTCTTCCCTGAGGTTTAAATCCTAATGTTGATAAAAATATAGTAACATTTAACAGTAGTAACAACTCAATATTGTTGATTTCCATTAATTTTTAAACAATAATTTTTATGGCTAAATTTATAGATTCGGAAACCCTTCAAGTTAAAACTATACATTTTTATAGCTTGTTTAAAATCTCAAGTTAAAAGTTAACATTTTATTGTTCAACACTGCTATTTATTAATGTTTTTAAGCTAATATTAGTTACAATAATTATCTTAATTTACTATAGGATATATCTGATTATATATAAAAAATTAGGAAGAAGGTCATAAAACTAAACTGCAACAAAGGAGAGTACTAAATTATAGGACATTTTGGTCTCTATTAAATTAAGATTTTGAAGTTAACGCCTTGTTTGTTGACTCTGATGGTCAAAAGTGACAAGGGAGTTGGTAGAATTTGTCCTCTAATTAGAGACAACAGTTATATTCTGTGAAGTTATCAACTTAGCAAAAAGTTTTTACCAGCCTACGAAGTATAGGTTTTAAGATAGTTACAAAGTTTGGGTTAGTTACTTTCTTTGAAGTAGGGATGGCTAAGAGTAACCACATCAGTTGATACAATTTAACTGATGCGAAAATTAAATGATGCGCAAGACAACCTGATGCAACAGGAAATGGATATTCCATACATCATGCTCTAGTGTTCTGCTTCTATTTGTATCAGACAACACAACAGTCGATTGATTTCCTGTTGAAACATGAAAACTGATACGAGTCAAATTAATAAGTCAGTTTGTATTTGTCATTCAGTGAAGACTCGAGACGACTTGCTTATTCGTTTGGACTGTTGCATTTACTTTAAACAGAAACAGAATGCTGGCTAACCACTTCCTGTTACTTCGAATTAGTTAAATTAAACTGACACGCACTGGTAAATTGAACTGTTACATCAGTTAAGCAAAAGTAGCAGGTTGGTACACCTCTATTTTGAAGACGCAGTATGTTTACTCCAGTCCTTGCCTGCTAAGAAGTTTTCTCCCTTAAATATCAGGTAATGCTTCAATTTGCTATTTTTTCACTGCAGTCAAAACAAATTTTAATTAAAAATATCAGCTTTTTTTGAAGTTATACTTCTTTGCGCCCGTTAGACACTTTGGGATGGGATGTTGGTCGAGAAACCGCGTCACGCTGAAAAGTAAGAACAAATTTTTAAGAACTATCGATTAATCGATTGTTAATCGAAGAAATTACTGATAATGATAATATAGGTGTATAATATAATAATGAAGTCACGTATAATATATTGAAGATAAATATATTGAATAATATTGAAAAATGTCTTATATTTCATTTATATATCCTGTCTGTTTGTGTGCGTGAGTGGGTGTATGAGAATGGCCAAAGAAGTATAACTTCCACCGTGTGGTCCGACGCACACCCAATTTTGAAGTTATACTTCTTTGCGCCCGTTAGACACTTTGGGATGGGATGTTGGTCGAGAAACCGCGTCACGCTGAAAAGTAAGAACAAATTTTTAAGAACTATCGATTAATCGATTGTTAATCGAAGAAATTACTGACAATGATAATATAGGTGTATAATATAATAATGAAGTCACGTATAATATATTGAAGATAAATATATTGAATAATATTGAAAAATGTCTTATATTTCATTTATATATCCTGTCTGTTTGTGTGTGTGAGTGGGTGTATGAGAATGGCCAAAGAAGTATAACTTCCACCGTGTGGTCCGACGCACACCCAATTTTTTTTTTGTTTCATTCAATGTTCACTTTAATTGCATTTTAACTGAACAACACTCAATAAATGGGCAGTGCACAGTTTTTATTATTTGTTAAATGAATTGCTATTTGTTAAAAGGACAGATCTTACATTTTTTCACAAATGCATATTTTGTTAAAATTGTAATCTACATTGATAGATACATATGTTACCTTAAAACGACAACAATGGAGCCTCTGAAAAATAGGATTTATTTAAACGGGCAGATGTGCGGCACAAATGCCCTTTTAACAAAAACCAGCTGAGCGCCGTGGATATGACGAGAAACGTGAGCGCTAGTTACTATTTGACAACTCGACTTCTAACCTCACTCTGTGATGTTACTATTAACAAGTGAACAGTAACTCGCTAATATTTTACTATTTTAAATTCTTTTTAAACATATAAATGGAAGGAAACTCTGATAATGACAATCGAGCTGAACCAAATGTTGGTAGAAAACACCAGAAAATTACAAAAGGAACGTAATTTAAAAAGCAAGACTAAGTGGAACACCTTATGTCACCAACAAGAATGCAGATACATAGGGATTAAAAATTGAAGCACCCTGCAAGTAAGTAAACTAACTTGGTTATTTTATTATATACTTCAGTATGACAAGACACGAATGGAGGATTTACTTTCAAGTAGGTTAATTAAATAGATGTGTTTGGTTTAAGGCTCTTTAAGGTTATGTTTATGTAAGAGAGGGCTTTACACTGCAACCTAAAAATATTTGTATAAAGAAAATATTAATTTGATCTGTTTTTAGGTGTCCAAACAAATGTTTTTAGAAGCTAGGACTGGACAACATTTAGCATTATTTTGATTACTTCAGAAGAATAGATAATTTCTTAAATAAGGACGAACAGGACCTTTTCCTAGATGGCCTTACAGACATTGTAGCAGTCAAACTACGTCGTAAGACAACACTAGAACGATTACAAGATGGTGAGACGTCTAAACGTCCTGCTTAATTTTAATATCACGTAATGTTCGGAAGCCAGCGAACTAAAAGCTTTAACTTCTATTTATGCAGTTACAGACAAGATAGTTAGGCGTATAAGGCATTTCAAATTAAACTGTAAACCCGTGAAAGGTATGGGAGGAAAACATACCAGTTATTCTTTCCCTACTGATGTTAGGGAGAAAATATATTATCATACCACTACTTTTCTTGTTCAAAAGAGTTTAAATTTCTGAACTCTGAGTTAAACGTAGAAACTATGTATGCTATGTTCAAGGATAAGAAGATGCTATGTTATGTGAAGAAAATATTATTTATTCATGCTTAAAATAAAACATTGTTCTACTTTGATTCTTCTCATCTTGTGTTATTTTATTTCCCAGTATTATGGTTTGATTACCAAAAATATGTTTGTTTAGTAAAACAAACCGTTATTATTGTAACAAATACTAATCCAAATATTTTGTGGTGGCCATGGAATTCTGATGTAAGGATAACAAAGTGGCCGCTTATTCAAATGCATGACTGTTGATTCAGTGGAGAGCTGCTATTTCTGTATATGATTTATTTATGATCATAAATTAAGCCTGAATAAATCGATTACATAAATTCCTTCTACGTGGAATATATCTGTCACCTCTAGATCAAATATACATTTTAAATTATATACGAGTAGTGCCCTACATTGTTTAAATAAAGCTGATTATCTTTAATACGGAACACAGCAGCGAAATGTGGTTGAATATTGTTGAACACGCTTTTTCCTATTTTCAATGTCGTTCTAAAAAACTTAACATTTAGCTGACATCACGATAACTAGAATAGTTTAGTGCAACTAGTTTGTTTACAATTTAGCTGAAATTTTGCAAGTGATTGGTACATCAGTAGTTATTAGAATAATAAAATCAGCTGATTCGCCCATGTGACGTTACAGTCTTCTACGCAGACTCGGAATAAATATTGTATAATACTGCAGTGCATTTTCGGAAAAATCACACTAAAATGTAGAAAACACTGTTATAAAAATAACTGACCATATTAAGTATGACCATTACAGCTATCCAAACATATCATTACAGCCATTCACAGGAACATTCCAGCCATCCAAAAGGCCATTCCAGCAATCCATACATCCATTCCAACCATCCACACAACCTTTCCAGCCATCCATGAGGCCATTCCAGTCATCAATTTGTCAGCACTATTGGTGCAGTGCTATAACCCAACTTTGGTGACAAAGTTTTGTGTAGGTTGTTGGTGATAAGTTCTATAGTCAGCCCTCTTAATACTGACAATGCATCCGCTCAATGGTTGCCATTGACGTGGGCACTGCTAGACAAGTCGGGGTGCTAGACTTTTCAGTTAACTGAAAATCAGATAAATAGTACGTCGTTCAGATTTTACATACATCTTTAGGTTCTTTAGAGTGTTAATAAATTACTCCTTTTAGTGAACAGTTGACCTTAGTTAGTGACAATGACTACATTCATTCATCTTCACTAATCACACTCATTCGCTCCTCATATTCGCACATATCTCTACGATCGGCGTTTTAATAATGATGATTCATACAAGTTTAACTTTGAAGTGTATGAAGCGGTGGTAAACGACAAATGTTTTTCTTTAATTTAACTTGACTACAATCAATAGCTCCTGGCAACCCCTAAATCATTATGACTCACTTTACATTAACCACATGTCTTCAACAAGTCGTGTTTTAACTTTGAAGTGTATGAAGCGGTGGTAAACGACAAATGTTTTTCTTTAATTTAACTTAACTACAATCAATAGCTCCGTTTGGCAACCCCTCAATCATTATGACTCACTTTACATTAACCACATGTCTTCAACAAGTCGTGTTTTAACTTTGAAGTGTATGAAGCGGTGGTAAACGACAAATGTTTTTCTTTAATTTAACTTAACTACAATCAATAGCTCCGTTTGGCAACCCCTCAATCATTATGACTCACTTTACATTAACCACATGTCTTCAACAAGTCGTGTTTTAACTTTGAAGTGTATGAAGCGGTGGTAAACGACAAATGTTTTTCTTAAATTTAACTTGACTACAATCAATAGCTCCGTTTGGCAACTCCTCAATTAAATATTTTGACTCACTTTACATCAGCCACATGTCTTCAATAAGTCGTGTTTTAACCTAAATGGCATGATTTCTGAACAGCTGTCTTGTTTAGTATTTTTCACGTAACTTTTTTTGACTAACCTATATGTCGTTGAAAATTACTTAATTATTTTTAATAACTAGGATGAACAATTTACTTTACCAATCCATGAGGAACATTGTACTGTTAAGAATTTACCTTCGTAATTGCCTTATATAATTGCTAGTTAAGTAAACAATAATAAATAAGAATGTTTATTTGATTCTTGCCCACACAAAAATTCATTTGTGTTAAGTAGGGTCGTTAGTTTGTACATTCTGTTTAACTCCTTTACCGATGACACATATTTTCAAATTCAACTATCAATTTTTCGCGATGAAAAACTTACACATTATTATGAATTATCTCAACCATCAAGTAATTTGGAGATTTTTTGTGAATTATTTAATTTACACTCTTCTTTTATTTTTGTAGTTAGTTAAACTGGACGTTGACAGCATAATGTGTTATTATAATACTGTTTTATAATAACACTTTTGTTTGTGGTTTTGTCACAAATATACTAAAACAACATTTTTATTGGCTAGAAGGTTTCAGAGCTAAATAATTAACTCCTGTCTGCGCGTAGTTTTTATAGAATTTGAAGTAACATTTATTTGATTAAGTTTTATTTATTACTACTATTAATGTACGTGCCGAATCGAACCACAGAAATTACACCTAATACTTTGTTGATAAATTGAATTTTATTTTATTTGTGTCCATGATTGTATAATTCCGAATGAGCTCACTTTATTTCGCCATACCAGGTTGGCCCAGTTCTTTTTCCTGTCATCTTCTGACCAACTTTCTAATAAAAAGTTTCTTGCCCGAATATGCTCTTAAAATAATGCCAGTTTTTGATTCCTAAATCCAATTAAATGTTCCTGTTTTGGCCTTAAGTTGATTTTCTTAAATTTATAGAGATTACTTTGCTGACCTATTGTACTCAATTCTCTTGATACACCCATAGAATTTTAACCTTAGTTTTCTCATGTCAGACTGTTTTCTTCTCATGTCAATCAGTGAATTATTCTCATTATTAGGCCTACTTCAAGGCTGAAGATTTGGTTTATTTAACTGGAAGAAAAAAAAATAAAACCGGAAATGTAGTGGACCGGAAGTATAGGAGTCACTTGACTCCATTTTGTTTGGCTGTGGGAAGTGAGGTTATCGGTGCATGAGAAAATATGTGCACCCATTGTGTCAACAACTCTTAACACAGTCTGTTAGGCAGATTCATGTTAGCGTGTTTTCCATTTGGTCTTGAAAACAAAAAACACTGTTTATCGGTCCCAGAAACACGCTTAAATGTTTGCAAACAGTTGGGAAACATCACAAAAACAGTAAAATAACACTCGAAACAATTGAAAAACAGTTTGCAAACACTGTTTCCGGAAACATGTTTGTAAGTGGGGACTAGCTTTACCTGTTGACCGTGGTTGCCTAGCGACCGACCAAGGTACACGATGCACCCGCGAGGGGCGCTGGGTGCCGCATGTTTTCAGTCCCCATGGCTCTACCGCCGCGCGCGGAGGTGCCCGCTGAGATCATCCCCCTACCTCCTCGATACCGACTCAGGGACTTGCTTCTAGGCGAGTACGCCTTCAATGATGACGGCGAAAGGTAATAAAACATCTGCACCTGTTTCTTTGACTAGATAGTTCACGAAAATTTATCAGTATAATGGGGCTTTAAACATTTCTTGTTCTTTTTTGAACAAAATGTTAGTTTTTATTAGATCAACCATAAACATTGATTGGAAGGTCTAAAATTCAACGAAATAGTTAGTTAATACATATATAGACACAAAGTCGTATAATTAAGGAACAACAGACCGTCGGAAATTATTGAGTAGACGTGCTTTAGTTAAATTGATGTGAACTGTAATTCAAATTCGATGGATTTTAACGCCCCTATAGCCTGGTAAACTATTTATTCACCTTCCATAAAATATATATAAAATAGTTCCAAATTTCAATCGCTGAATCAAATTTATTTCGTACAATTGACTATCGTTTTAGACGTATTTAGACTGTTGGAGATTCAAAAGAGACAGCCATCATATACCAACATAATTATCGTGATTTTGTTCCTTTTGATGTCGGAAATAATAGATACACAATCTATTTGTCTATTTGTTTTGCTCCGAGAAAACAATACAGCTAATTTTTTACTTTCTCCCATATGCGTTAGCATAGAGAAAGTATTGTGATCGTCCTAAAAATGTTTTGTTACAAGTTGGTATAAAAATCAATTTTAGGATCCCCTGAACCCCAAAAGTGTTTTTTTCGAGAAAAGTTTGGTGTCTATCTGTGTGTATGTGCACTTCACAGGAGACCAAACGGATGGATCAATATTTTTGAAATGTAGTATGTAGGTGTATTTAGACAGTATGTCCAGACCGTCTTTTTCAATTTTTTGAAATTTAAGTTTTTTAAAATTTTTATGGGCAAAAAACATTAAAAAAAGAGATTTTGTCAAAAACGGCCATAACGATTTTTATTACATTTTCAGGAAACATGTGAATTACAATTTAAAATAGTTTAGTAACAATCTCTTGTCTCTAATTTGACTAGTTTTTGAGCTATGGAAAAAACATATTTGGGAATCAAATTGGTAATTTTCAAAGTTTTGATTTTTAGTATTTAATATGGGGGAAAGGGCCAATTATTCGAAACCATTTATTTAAAATGTGTGATATCAGAGTTTTTAGTAGCTCAGCGTGATTTTTTACTTAAAATAAACTTCCCTATTTTATACAACATTCTACGACAGTTTACATCAGAGGACGATGAGAATATCGAACAAACACTGAGATTTATGTATTATACATAATATCAAGGTTTTATTCGATGATATGCAGTTTAAATATATACAGAAATCTCTTATTTCCTGGAATTATATGTAATGTACATTTTAATAAAATTTGTTCAAACATGAAGCTTAAAAACATGAGTTCAATTTAAATTGCTTTACGGTTAAATAAAAATGAAATTTTTAAACTTGATTAAAAATCAAACTTGTCGTGAGTTACTATATAATATAGGATTGTTAAGGATGAAAGTTTATTGTTCATTTTTGCTACGCTAGTGAGTAGCACTACTGACTTAAGTGTATGGGGGGGACTAGCATGATGAGTTTGGAGTTTTTCGTAAACAATGTTTTTTTAATAAATCTACTAGAGTTAAAACATCAACTAAATTATTTAAAATGCATGCTCTCTCGGAAAGTACCAAAAGAAGCACTATTTTTATTTTAGATCTTACATTTTCAAACTGGATAGAACTGTGAAAAAACCAACACACTAAAAATTCCACCCTAACAACTCAGTCAAAAGTATCTACAACGTCATGATTTAAAAATTCTCGTAATTTTTTAAATTTATAATCAAACCAGTAAAGTACGTTCCTTGCCAATTGAAGCCGTTGCCTTTTCGATTAGTTTATGCCACATTTCAAATAAACGACCCAAAAATCGATAAATTACTACATTACAATGTATCTTAATAATTTATGATTTATCATTCAAAGAGATCAGTAAGCAAATGTATTCAGTTACAGCAAATGTAACTCTTGCTATTC
>JAQJVL010007612.1:0-23161 GCA_035578905.1 Stictocephala bisonia
TTAAAAAAAGTTAAGTTAAAAAAAGGTTGATATTATAATGTATAAAACTCTAAAGCTCTTTATTTGATCTGTCGTAGGATAAGGGTTGCACAACGTAATAATAAATGTGATGATCGACACACGTGGCCGGAAGTCAGTGTCGACAACGGAAGTGAACGATTTATGGAAACTCAGAAATGTACCGAACTTAATCTAAGCTTGTTGAACAATTATTTAAAATATATATATTTTTTTACTTTCAATAATTTAAAACTTCATCGTATCAGTATCGTATACTAAGGGAATTTTATTGAATTAATTTGAACAGGGTTTTATCATTGATTTTACAATACATTTAAGCAAAAGGTTTATTAAAAATGTCTTTTGACAAATTCTACACAGTGTACAGTAAATAAAACTAGGTTTTCCTGTTTTCTTAATATTTGATAGTGATTTAATTTTGTTTTATTACGTTCCTTAACTCAATGCATTTAGTTCAAATATATATTTAATTTTTTCAATTATTTTCAGTTTTCTTAAATTATTTTGATTTGAATATGATAAGATTAAATCTTGTAGATATAACTAAATAAGTATCACGAACAAATAAATAACGTTTACATATTAAAACACATCTGCTTTTTGTTACTGAGGCTAAAAGTTATCGACTCGGGTTTACGCACAGGCCATTTGCGTCCATAAAGACCCATCTCCCTTTATGAATATTTGACGTTGTAAAATTTAATCACAAGCTCAACGTTTTTCTCGAATAAAGTAGCAAATTAAGACATTTATTTCGATTACTAAACTGGAAAATACTTTTTTGGATTTTTTCTTTTATTTTATTGTTTAATTTACTTACACTGTTATGAATTGTTTTGTAATAAATTATGATATGATTTATGTCATACCCTCAGTTTTTATGACAGATTTATAAATATTTTAATTAATTAATTTCTGTAGATAGCTATTGTATCAGTCTCATATGATACTCTCAAAAAAGGGTATTTGAATGTAGCCATCAATCGTTACTAATTCTTTGTTTGAAACAATTTTCGTTTGAAATATTAAAGTTCAAGTTGATGCCAAAATTCGTCTGGAGTGTTGTCTTGAATGTTTGCTCATAAAGAAAACTGGTGGGTTGCATTTTACCTGGTTGAGAAACAAATTGTTGAGGTCGTACCTACTTAGCGATCATATCTGTCCTTCGTCTTCCACATCATGACCGACATATGTGAGGATGAATTTTGAGAAATAAAGATGAAGGCTTTGTAATAGGGAATTTAAATATATTATTTATTATCTAGTTGTTCTTCATATTAGGCTATTGATAAATGCTTTATGCAAAGTATCAGATGCATAAAGACTTTTGTTATTATAAATGACTAAACTCATTCGAATTTTAATATTTGCTGTATTATATTACACATTTTTGTAGATCTGTTGGTGTTGGGAAGTACAAACATATAATTGAAAATGGTGTGTCTGAGTTTTTTCCTAAATTTAAATTCATATAAGAAATGAATGCGCAAAACTGACATACAGATAACAACTATTGCATAACGTTGAATATGCAAGTAACTATATTTGATGGGACGGTTGATTTACAAGGGAGATAAGCACAATACTTTTACCTTGGCTATGGTGGATATATAACAAAATAAAACCCTTTTAATACCTTGAAATGGAATTATTTTAAAATCTAACATATTCTATGGATTTTTTATGATTATGATTTTTTATGATTTTTGGTATGATTTTTTATGAAGTTAAAATATTTTTCATACTCAAATAGTTGTATTGTTTTTAGATAGTCCTTTTTAAAAAATATAAAAATTAGTGTTTTATTTAAAATTATTAATAATATTAACGCTTTCAAGAATACAATACATACAATACATGTACAATACAGTATTGTACATGTACATACATGTACAAGAATACATACAATATTTTAGAATCAAATACCAAAAAAATTGAACAATAAATCATATATTTTTAGTGTTTTCAATCATAATCTCAAATTGGTTTATAGTTTTGAATTTAACTTCTTCTTAGAACTAAACGTAGGTTTCATAACTAAAAAAAATAATAACAAATTCCAGATAAATTGTACCTTGAATTGTAGAAAGTTAGAACTTTTGCAACGTAAATAATTGCTGCGTGTAAATATTCCTGTTACTGTATACTAAACATTGTTAAACACAGAAATATCTAACACAGTCTACAATGGATGTTAGTTTCTTCAAGTTTCTACCCTACGTGTATACAAAGTGGTTCAATACTATTGTACGTGTTTGAGTGGGTAGGAGGATCAGTACGATGATACGTTTATAGGTACGTATGAGGGTCATATCACCTGACGTTTTTTGGTAGGTGGGGATCGTAAAAAGGTTTACTATCTAAAGGCTATTTATTGATCTTACTTGTACTTACATCTACTTGATCTTGTTATTTGAATTTTGACAGGGTTTTTCCAATACTATTATATTGAGACATAGGTTAAATTTGTGTTTAGTGTGAAGAACCTATATTTGAAGAGTGAATCTTTGTCACTCAGTTGTCTGGAAGACTGTTGATCTTACTTGATGCCGTTATCTTGAAAAAACGTCTGAACCCTCCGTTCAAAGCCGCAAACAAAAGTATCTTTGTTAAATTTCACTAAAAAATAATAGAACAAAAAAATAGCTAAATAAAAAAATGAATAATAAAATTAATATGAAACAGCCTATTCAAACATATTTTCAAAACTATACACTTCATTCCTCATATTCAAAAATATTTTCAAAATATTTTCAACGAGCACTACTCGTTTTAACATTGTTTTATTAACTAGCTGATATACACATTTTGTCTTGTTGATTTGATTGAACTTTTGTACTAGTTTTACAAGCATCAATTTTGATTACGTTAGTTATTTATGATGTTGAAATTAGTCAACGCTAAAATATTCTATAGTAAATACTTTTATTTATTCATCAGTAGTCATTATTTAGTATATAGTAGTTTCTCTTATTAGAAAAGTTAAGACAATACCTCAATAAAACTAACCAAAATGTTTGAAAGATTTTCCAATTAACTATGTTCTAATTAGACTTGTACACTGGCATTTTTACACTCGGGCAGTAGGCAGTGAAAGTTACACCTGATATCAGATGCTCGGTTGTCACTTAATAAAGTCTAGCAGACCACCGAGGGCGAGAGTTTTGATACTTTCAAAAATGTCATCGTGTGACGGATGTATTTTATTTTACATCCACTTTTTTCGTCATAAATATTGGTTGGAGTTAGTTCAAACTTTAAAGTAATTATCCTTGACCTTTTGTAAGTATTGGAGTTCAAACAGTATATATGTATATTTTATTTAAGAGTCTGCAGAGGCTGCCGGCCATGTTGGTTTTAATCCCATAGGAACAATGTTATTTGCAAATCCATTTTTTTCCTTATTTATTGACCAAAAGTTGTGTAAGAGATGTCATTTTAAACGTTAACACATTGCGCATTGGGTTTGCATTTTATATTTTGAATACATACGCCTAGTTTTGAAAAACAGGTGAAAATAAAAATCATTTTTGTACTTTTTATATAAAAACAATAAGGCCACAAAGCAGTTCCAACGTGCAATTTTATTCTTTATCAAATGCAATATTTTGGGAGGAAATCCGCTTAAAAATAACTGTTTATTTTGGAGATGCGTGATCGTATGTCAGGTTCAATAGTAACATTGTTCTTATGGGATTAAAAACAAACATAGCCGACAGCCTCTGTAGATTCTTAAGATTAGTTTAAATTAATTGTTTCTACTTTTACAACTGTTTTAATGAATTTTTAATTTAATTTAACAATGCTAATTGTTTATATAGATATTTTAGTAAAATCTAGATTTAATTAACTATGTTTTAACTAAAAAAAAATCTCAATGAAAACATAACTAAACATAGGTTTTCCTATAACTTAACTCATTTGCTCTCTAACTATTATAAAGTAATATAATGAGTTCATTTTCAAAACCTGTTTGAATATCTTCAGTTTAAGACAATTTTATGATTTATTATCTGCCTTTGTCCGATATTTACCAAATTAATACAAACTGAATTAAACAAATATATTTTGTATTGAAATAACTGGAATACATTTCATCTAAATCTAACTTTAAACCTTAAATGTATAATGTACAATGAGGAATGCCATTAGCAAGGATACAATATTACAGATTTGAAATATTCGCATTTAACAGACCCAAAATTGAATCTGGTTATTTAACTTTTGCCATAAGATTATGAAGTATATTCTATTAACTGGATAGGTTGCTGTTTCATTTGCCACTTGTAATTGACAAGCAGCTGACATGATTGTGTAAGACTATTATGGTAGATAGAAAAGAACTTGCCTATTTGAACATTTATTTGGATGGGAGAACACGTTCTGGGGGTGGAACGTGACTTATTAGTTCCTCTATTACCGATGGTTTTATAAAATAACGTAATACTAGGTACTTAAAATGTGCAGTTAATGTGTTTGTTTGTATCGTGATTAAATATAGGATCCATGTTACCGTGTGCGTAAAGTACAAAACGATAGTCCCACTGACGAGTAAAATCCTATACACGGTGAAGTCAATGTAATTTATATATTTTAGTAAACGTAAAATGTAAATCCTGTGTTCTGTAAAACAAACATAATCTAATACGATGTAATCGTCATATTATAGATTATTATTAATATTGATTTTGCTACCTGCAATATTATCTCGTAGACTGTATAAAATCCAAATGCCACTGATTGACTGACTGACTCACTCATAATAAAATTCACAGGGAATGGATTTACACGAAATTTAAAGCAAGTTACTTTTAGTATAGAAAAGGCCCACTAAGAAAGTATTTTTTGAAATTCCAATCCTTAGGGGTACAAACAGCCCCTCAAAATCTAATTTTTTCCATAGGAATAGCATTGGGTTGATTTTAGTAAATTAATAACAGCTGTTTTGTAAATAAATAATCATATTTATTTTGTATGTTTGACATTATTCTATTGATGCATTAAAATTTTAATCTTCAGCTGCTAAACAATAAAAAAATAAATAAATGAACACGTTTGAAATAGACTAAGTAATACCATTGGGTATTTATACTAATACATATATAGCAACGTAATATTGTATTGTACGTGAAATACTGTAAATAAATTAAATTGTGTAATTTTACGTTATACAGATAGTCTACTATTATTTTTAGTCCAAAGTCACATGCTGAGTCCGAAGGCTGAGGTGTATCAAGCGTAGCGAGCGTTGGTGTTTGAGTTGGCACGTGAGCGTGCAGGGGTGTCCCCTAGTTACATTAGATAATTGAATTCATTAATCACGTTTGTTTTTGTTAATGTCTCCAAACTAAATGCACGCAACTGCAGTAAAACACAACTCAATAGCCACGATAAGTTCTGCAGTTGAAAAACTTTCAATACTAATGAACACCATACCGAAAAAAGTTTTATTACAATATTAGTACAAACATTCTGGATATTATTTTGATCGATTTCAATAAACCACGCCTACTATCCTTAGATGGGGGGGGGGGTTACTAAGGAGGGAAGGAAACCAGAGTCCAACTAGCACTCCTTATAAATACTTACTAGTAATAAAAACAATAAAATAAACGTGTACAGATTTCCTGTATGCGAATATCCTCACGCACTTGAGAACTCTCTTTGCTACACAAAATGACGAAACGTACAGTTACAACTAAAACTTGTTTTTAGAATTCTGAAGAAACAGTGCACTATTTTATCAATTAGTGGTCAGATTCCGTTATATGACCCCCAAAAAGAAACTTTTTATACAGCTGTAATCATGTAACCTAACTAACCTAACCTAGCCTAACCTTACCTGACCTAACCTGACCTACCTAACTACCTACATACCTACTTATGTATGTATACAGCTGTAATCATGTAACCTAACCTAAGCTAACCCTGCTTAACCTATCCTAACCTAACCTAGCCTAACCTTACCTGACCTAACCTGACCTACCTAACTACCTACATACCTACTTATGTATGTATACAGCTGTAATCATGTAACCTAACCTAACCTAACCTAACCTAACTAACCTAACCTAGCCTAACCTTACCTGACCTAACCTGACCTACCTAACTACCTACATACCTACTTATGTATGTATACAGCTGTAATCATGTAACCTAACCTAATTAACCCAGCTTAACCTATCCTAACCTAACCTAGCCTAACCTTACCTGACCTATCTAACTACCTACATACCTACTTATGTATGTATATAGCTGTAATCATGTAACCTAACCTAATCTAACCCAGCTTAACCTATCCTAACCTAGCCTAACCTTACCTGACCTACCTAACTACCTACATACCTACTTATGTATGTATACAGCTGTAATCATGTAACTTAACCTAATCTAACCCAGCTTAACCTATCCTAACCTAACCTAACCTTACCTGACCTACCTAACTACCTACATACCTACTTATGTATGTATACAGCTGTAATCATCTAACCTAACCTAAGCTAACCCAGCTTAACCTATCCTAACCTAACCTAGCCTAACCTTACTTGACATACCTAACTACCTACATACCTACTTATGTATGTATACAGCTGTAATCATGTAACCTAACCTAAGCTAACCCAGCTTAACCTATCCTAACATAACCTAGCCTAACCTTACCTGACCTATCTAACTACCTACATACCTACTTATGTATGTATACAGCTGTAATCATGTAACCTAACCTAATCTAACCCAGCTTAACCTATCCTAACCTAACCTAACCTTACCTGACCTACCTAACTACCTACATACCTACTTATGTATGTATACAGCTGTAATCATCTAACCTAACCTAAGCTAACCCAGCTTAACCTATCCTAACCTAACCTAGCCTAACCTTACTTGACATACCTAACTACCTACATACCTACTTATGTATGTATACAGCTGTAATCATGTAACCTAACCTAAGCTAACCCAGCTTAACCTATCCTAACATAACCTAGCCTAACCTTACCTGACCTATCTAACTACCTACATACCTACTTATGTATGTATACAGCTGTAATCATGTAACCTAACCTAATCTAACCCAGCTTAACCTATCCTAACCTAACCTAACCTTACCTGACCTACCTAACTACCTACATACCTACTTATGTATGTATACAGCTGTAATCATCTAACCTAACCTAAGCTAACCCAGCTTAACCTATCCTAACCTAACCTAGCCTAACCTTACTTGACATACCTAACTACCTACATACCTACTTATGTATGTATACAGCTGTAATCATGTAACCTAACCTAAGCTAACCCAGCTTAACCTATCCTAACCTAACCTAGCCTAACCTTACCTGACCTACCTAACTACCTACATACCTACTTATGTACCTACCAACCTACCCACCCTAACCTAAACTAACCTAAGCTATTTGTATTTGGGGGGAATATTACGGAATCTGACCAAATTAATTTACTTTGCTTGAATTTCAAATAGTTACTCTACCTTTGTTTCATATACATAACTAAGTTACCATTATTATCAACAGAATAGTTTCACATTCCTTAGCAGTTACAGCTACAGTACTATAGATGTATTCGTTTAGAGCTTGTCTCATACAAATAAGTCATGGTTGCAAAGGTGGTACAATATCCCCAAGCTAAAATGATGTATATGAAGCCTACGTTCGGTTCAAAATTATCTTTGGAACTACATGGAAATCACGCTTCGCCTGCCTTCCAAAAATGTAGTGGGAGTAAAGTCACCTAACCTTGTTATACTTTGACACAACTTGATCAACTTTGATTGACAAAGGGAAACTTTCTATAAAGAACTAAAGTTCGCTGTTACTTTGGTCGAACACACAGTCCCATAGAGGTGACAGCCTCAACCTTCTTTTTAAATATTAAAAAATTAACTTAATGAAAATTAATATTTGATCGATGTATAAGTGACTTAAAGAAACGAATGAATTAGTTTTAACCAGTCACTATAATTTATAGAATTTTAAACATAAATAAATATATTTCAATAAGTACTGTAATTCATACTTAAAAATAAAACTATAAATAATTTTGTAACAATTAAATGCAAATATAAAAATAAAGTTTCTAACAATAATAGAATAATACTTAACTGAGAACTAAAAACGAACAGGATTTTTTTACTGAGTATAAAGATGGTTAAACTTCAAGCAGCAATATTATTTAATCATACACTCGTTTCTTTTTGCTTATTAAGTTTATTGCCTTCTCTCAAAATTTAATAGAACCTTTGATAAACCCTAATTTAAGAACCTCTTTTGTGTTAAATTGTCTTATCCTTTTAATTAATATTTTCCAGATATTTACATCTTGATATTGCGACTAGTTTGAGTAAATTTAATTAATTGTATGTAATTTAATGTAATATAATTAATTTGTTATTCTAGTAAATCGTACTATCTTTAATATTTTCCTACCTTGAACAAATATTAAATTGGTTAATATCGCATTAAAATTGCAAAATAAATATCATATACAATTCACAAAATATTTTCATTTCATTGCCAAGTTGTGTTTTAAATTATCTTAATACATTTTTGGTGAAGTTTGATCCATTCTTATATATTTTTTAACTGAGTTTTAGTTCATGGATTATTTGCTGTTTGGTTTGAATGTTCATTAAATCGACAATGTTGACATACATTTCAACAAACAGTTCATAATTTTAACACCAGTATTAACAGTAATACCACTGTACGTGTATGGGTGGGTAGGTGGATCAATACCACTGTACATGTACCATTTTACGTGTATAATTGGGAGGGTGGTCGGGTGGATCAATACCACTGTACGTGTATGGGTGCGTGGGTGGGTCAATATATAATAGAATTCATTATAATCATATGTTCTTTGGAACGGAATAAAAAAACCAATTATTTTAGTATAACGGCCTTAAAACGTCATTTGCCAGAGCTTAATAATAATTTATTAAAATGATTATTACTGACTTATTTAGAAGTTCATTAGAATTTGTAAAGGCCAGTAAATAATTAAATGGATTCCCAAGTTAACTAGTTTCCTATATCCAATTACATGTCAATTAGCATAATCAACGCTAACATACAACTACATGTAGGACGTGTTTAGGTACAGGATTTACCCTTTTGCATATATTATTGAACCATAGATAGACGCTGACATGTCCGTTAAACAACGTTAGTCATTTTGTATAATAAATTGAATAATACACCTTAGTTAAAAACCACCTATATCATCGTATGTAACATAATGTATTATGTCATTAAAGACAGTGGATCATTTACTCGTTTATAATTTCTATTTATGTAATGTCATTAAACAAGAATGAAAGATGATCTGATGTACAATCTTGTAGAAATACGCCTGGATCAATTGATAAGGAAAACTTATAAAATAAAATGTAACACCCTGTAAACACACGGTATATTTGTAGTTGATATTAAATCCTAAGAAATATGTTAATGATTTACATTTAAGAAACATATTGGTTATTGTTAATTAAGGGTTTAAGAGTTAACTATCTAACACCTTTATAATTCCTTATTCATAACTATATTTAAAAAGGTTAAATTTGATAACAATGAACTTATGAAATACTAAAGAGTAAATTCAATGAATGTTTAAAGGTTTACGAGAAATTTGTTCGGAGTATAAGTTTTTGTGTAGGTGAGACTAGGTACATAAAAACTGTTAAGCATGATGTAAAGAGACAATTTACTTTCAGTTGGAAACTATTAGTTGACAATTTTTATTTGTTAGTTTTCATTTTATGAATTTTGAAAGTTTAAAAAGTTTTAATTCTTGAGAGCATCCAGAGGCGGGTGTAGATTATTCACAGAAAAATATTTCTCTCTCTTTTTAAACAGATATTATTTTATGTAACCTATTTGACATTACAATTTAAATATATTGGTTTATTATGAAATTAGTTACAAAAAACTATAATAATCTAAACATGTTAGATGCTTAACTGTACTTTGAAATATCGTTATCGTCAAGTAGTTTTCCAAATAGTTTCATTACAATTAAATTATTTAACTTAACACCACACACACACACACCACACACACACACCACACATGCACACCACACAAGCACACACACACCACACACACACACACACACACACCACACACACACACACACACACACACACACACACACACACACACACACACACACACACACACACACACACACACACACACACACACACACACACACCACACACACACACCACACACACACACACACACACACACACACACACACACACACACACACACACACACACACACACACACACACACACACACACACACACACACCACACACACACACCACACACACACACACACACCACACACACACACACACACACACACACACACACACACACACACACACCACACACACACACACACACACACACACACACACACACACACACACACACACACACACACACACACACACACACACACACACACACACACACACACACACACACACACACACACACACACACACACACACACACACACACACACACACACACACAGATATATTGTACACAGCCCACCCATACACGTACGGTGGTAATGACCCACCCGCCCACCCATACACGTACAGTGGTAATGACCCACCCGCCCACCCATACACGTACAGTGGTAATGACCCACCCGCCCACCCATACACGTACAGTGGTAATGACCCACCCGCCCACCCATACACGTACAGTGGTAATGACCCACCCGCCCACCCATACACGTACAGTGGTAATGACCCACCCGCCCACCTATACACGTACAGTGGTAATGACCCACCCGCCCACCCATACACGTACACACCTTTACGTACCTTTATTCAATAATAAGAATGATTGAAAAAGTGGTGTGTCAATACTACTCTACGTGTATGGCGGGTGGGTGGGTCAATACCACTGTACGTGTATGGGTGGGCGGGTGGGTCAATACCACTGTACGTGTAAGGCTGGGCGGGTGGGTATTTGACCTGGCCTGCTAATAGTTGTTGGAAGGGACAATATGCTTGACAGACTATATGTGTATAGACTGATACAGGCTTGGTAAAAATTGTATGTAATTCAACCTCGATATAATTCATGGACATTAAAGAAACAATACCACTGTACGTATGTGTGTGGGTGGGTAGGTCAATACCACTGTACGTGTGTGGGTGGGCGGGTGGGTCAATACCACTGTACGTGTATGGGAGGCAGGTGGGTCAATACCACTGTACATGTATGGGTGGGTGGGTGGGTCAATACCACTGTTTGTGTACGGGCGGGCGGGTGGGTCAATACCAATGTTCGTGTATGGGCGGGCGGGTGGATTATTCTAACTGAAAAATCTGATCCTTCCCTAGACAACATTGACATTGAGTGGAAGTTGTGTTGGTATTAAGAGGTCTAATAATATAACAGATTCCTTAAGTTTTTACAGTTGTTTGCCCTCTAACGGCTGAATTACAGCACTACGTCATAATGCAGGCTTATACAACCATTAAGTTCATTATCACAATAGCGTTCGTGTGTGGGTGGGTGGTATTTTTGTGGTAACCACCACACAAATACCACAATAATTTTTTCAACAACCCACAGACCACAAAAACCTCACATAACAATCTACTCATAATGTAATAAAGCCAAAAGTAGAAATGTGGTTTCTAGTTTAGAGAGATTTGTTTTCTTGTTGTAGAATGTATTTATCTTCAGGAAGTAAAGTGCCTGGGAAATGTGTTAGTATCAGTTAATTTATTTGAAAGTAAACTTATAAACCCTAGTGTGGTATATAAAAATGGAACAATACCATGGCCCATAGGGAACAATACCACTGTTCGTGTATGGGCGGGCGGGTGGGTCAATACCACTTTTCGTGTATGGGCGGGCGGGTTTGTCAATACCACTGTACGTGTATGGGTGGGCGGGTGGGTCAATACCACTGTTCGTGTATGGGCGGGCGGGTGGGTCAATACTACTTTTCGTGTATGGGCGGGCGGGTATGTCAATATTTATTTATCCCTCCATAAACTTAAAAATTTATTGAGGCCACCTTTATTGACCTTCAAGCGTGTGGAAGAGGGTAAATGAGACATAGACTAACGTGCACAGAAAATTGAAAGTAACTACAAGTAACTACATTGTCACTGACATAATGAGACAACTTGTTGTGACACTCAAAATATATCTTCGTCTTTAATCAAATGCATTTTTTAACATGGTGTATTTTATGTAATCTAAACCATACACTCTAATTCCAACACCAATGTTTCTTCATCAGAGTACATTTTTTAAAAATTCCTGATAATATGTTCTTATATGTCCATTAGGAAATATGTCCTTATAGAAATACTCCTAAAGGAGCCAAGAAGTGTTCTTATTAAGAAAAATATATTCAAATTTTACAAAAACATTGAAACTGATGAAAACATTGAATTTAAATGTTTTTAAATTTAACTTACGTCCAATATTGATTTGTAGTTCAATTGATATAAATAACGCATTCACAGAAGTTTTAATAGCATCATATTAAGAATGATAGTATGATTTTTTTAACAGAAGATCATTAAAATTGTTTTTAATGGGATAGTTGGGTTAGTAATCAAGTCAAACAAATTCTCGTCAGCTGTACATTACGGACAGTAAATTACATACACTATTGAAAATAAACAATATATTGACTTTTACAAAGTAAACTGAAAAGAAACAAAAATTGAACAGCTCTGAAAATGTGGTTGCAAAGTGGCATATTTATTAAACATATATGTATTTGTAAAATAAATGGCTAAAAACCATCTAAGCTACTACTATATAACCTGGTAAAATTATTTTTTTGTTTGAACAATCCCAAAAAACCACAAACCAAATTATCACCACCACACAAATACCACAATAATTTTTCCAACAACCCACAGACCACAAAAACCTCACATAACAATCTACTCATAATGTAATAAAGCCAAAAGTAGAAATGTGGTTTCTAGTTTAGAGAGATTTGTTTTCTTGTTGTAGAATGTATTTATCTTCAGGAAGTAAAGTGCCTGGGAAATGTGTTAGTATCAGTTAATTTATTTGAAAGTAAACTTATAAACCCTAGTGTGGTATATAAAAATGGAAGGAGACGCTAAAACCCATAGTTGCTAAAATAGTTGGTAAAAGAGTAATCCTAATAAAAGGACTTTTGTTGCTAAACGAGAAGAGATATTAAGACACTGCGGTAAGTAACTACAGTCTTTTTGTTTTGGCTAACCTGTGTTTAAAACTTGAAATAACAGCTGTCTGTATTCAGGTTAAATAAAGCGCTCAAGGCCACTTCCTTGAGGAACACCAAGAGTTTAAAAGCAAGCATTGGGATTAGAACTCCCAAGTTTACGACCTCAATCAGGAGTGTGCGTGTGGCAGCCAACCAGGCTTCATTTCCGTCAACAAGTTGGCGGAACTTTACCTTCATTTTACCTTGGTTCTGGACGAGGTACATTTTTGATCACGTCTTTAAATTAAGAAACAATTGAAGTTATTGTCATCATTTTACAATTATCTTTATTCATTTGGCTAACGATGACCTCGTATAATGTGTATCTGACGAAAGTCTAGAAGGTTTAGTAAAATAATTTAATTTTCCATTATACATGAGTTGTATGTTTGATGATTCGTGAAAATATTATTTCAAATAAATCATTTCCAGTGCTGATTGGCTGAGCTTGATTTCAGTTTAGCTGTTGTGGAAGGGGGATGGTTGTGTAAGGGTCAATTACTGTCGGTGCATAAATTATGTGTACCTGAGTTTTTTTATGGTTGTTTAATATGAAAATAAGAGGCATAAAAATCCAATAAAACCATGGTTTTTCTCATTTCATCATACAATACGAAATATGCATTATTAGGTTTTAGTATAGGTTTTATTAATTCTTATCTTAGTAAGAACAATAAAAGTACTAGAATTTTAACTATTTTAGTACTACAATTATTTTACATCTGCTGTGAAAGTTATTGTAGAATATACTTAGGCCTACTATAAATATCTACAGCGGATAGAAGATATAATGTTTATCAATTCATATTCTAAGAACAAAAAAAAAAAAAAAAAAAAAAAAAAAAACATATAATAAATATAATGGGCTTTAATATATATAATTCATCTTGTAAATTCATTTTTTCCCGTTCAACAACCGGTTTGGTTACTGTTTGGTTACTAAACTAATACAGAAACTTATCAGAATTATGGAAACAAAACAAAGAGCCAAAGTAAACACTAGCATAATAGAAATGAGCAAACACAACGACAAGAGGGACAATAGAAAGCATTCTTCGACCCAAGACTGCTTCCAGGCATAATCTGGAATGCGTGGAGAACAGCCTTTTGTAACTGGTTGAAAGATAACACCGCAGCTCCCTTTAAGCATGGTATTCTCTTATCTTCTCACAAACAGATGTCAGTGAATCAAGTCTGTACCAAAACATAATATAGTAACATAACTTAATCAAGTACAATGTTCGAATATTTAATTTGAAATTTGGCTTGAACTATTGATTTTTTAAACTATCTCTAAGTATCAAATATTGATTGATACTATTGAAATGTCATTACTTATGATTATATAAGTAATAAAATTCAGTTATTATTATTCATATTTGAGATACCAACACAGTTTGTGCTTATTTTAGGCAAATATGAATTATTACTTGAGTATAGGATTAGATTAGACGATCTTTGTAGTCATATTACTGCTTTTTACCTAGTTCAGAAAGGACTATTTATAATTATACCAACAGTCAGGGTGCAAGGGACCTTTATCTTTACGTGTAATCTTAAACAAATAATATTGGTATTGTTTACAGGTAATTGACAAGCCTGATATTTACTTCTCTCCACTACACAATTTTTGGACCCTGTACCAGATAGAGTAAAGAGAAGAACCAGTACAGTACAATGTGAAAATTATTGCTACAAATTTCAGTCAAAGCAAGGATTGAGTGGAAGAGGACCTAACTCATCCTTTCATGAGACATTCATTCATTCAAGGTTTCGAACCTTAGCTCTCTCTAACTTGGGTTCTAATTCCTGACGTTTTAGATCGCTTGACCACTGCTTCTGCCATCCTTACTATCAAGGATTGATAGTAAAAGTCTATTAAGGTTAAAATTATACTTCTGATCACTATTAAGGCGACAAGTAATTTTTATTGAAAGTTTCTTGTAAAAATTAAAGTATGGACTTTTTTTATTTAAATTTATATTAATTCATTATAGAAGTCAATACTTTCAAAAAATTTGTTTAAAAGGGACTAACTGATGGAAAGTAATAAGTTATGTTTTTTGAACATAGCTTTATAGGACGTATTTATTTATTATTATTTGTTGTTCTAATGTCTGACTTTTTTCTTAGTTTTGAGAAAAATAGTTTATCTAAAGACATGGTCATGGTAATTTATTTAGTTGTATTGTTAGCATGTAAAAACAACACCATATAACAAAAGGATAAATATGTTTAATTCTGAACAATAGGTTAAAATAAAGGTTGTTTAATTTTCGTTGTAAGTACAAAACATGTATAAAAAACATTATGATGAATAAAATATAAAAATGGATAGCCAGTTTAGTTTAGTTTCGTTGATATTATTTATTATACATTAAATAAAGCCCTTTATACAAAAGTTATTTCAATGGAACACAATAATTTATTTTGCTTGTATCAATCAAATCCTACATTGAGTTAATGTTGTTTGCTCATAATCGTTGTTTTCCATCACTGGTAATGCTGACATTGTGTTTGCTGATTGCCTGATGTCGTGGGATGTCAGCTGACCAACTAACACCACATACAGAATGACATTGTGTTTATGGTAGAGCAGTGTACTAGTTGATATTTTATGCTCATAATGTTGACACATCTGATTTGATTCATTTATTATTTTAAAACATCACTAATTTACGTATTGCTACTTAACACATTATTAAAAGAAAGTATGTATTTATGTTAATAATTATTTTGTCAAATAGATTAGAAAAACTTTGGGAAACAATAATCAAATCCATATTTTGATTAGGGAGCTTAGTGGCCTGTGCATTTCAGATTTAACTAAACCTAATATATCCTTAAAAGATGGAGTTCACGGGTTTCTAAACGAGAGTTACTAACTTGTCGTAAGCTTTAATACTTCTTGTTTTGCTCCTCCTGAGAACAGCTCAGTGTATTAAAAATGGAAAATCATACATGAGTTGTGACAAATATACAACTGTAGGTGCGTGAAGTCGGATTTAGAATTTGATGGTTCTATAATGATATAGTATTTCAACTATATATAACTGACAAGATTAATTTAACCCCAATTATATATTTTTATGTCTATTAAATTTTCAAGAAGGCGAATTATTTTCACTAAATCACACAAGTTAAATCATTTATCGTGTTATCATTAAAATAGTAATATAAAATATATATTTAGCCTTTTTTAATTGTTAAAAACTTCATCGTTGATTAAGGCTAATATTGTTGGCCCAATAAATAATAATTATTAAATTGTCTTATCATTTATCAAATATTCTAAAAGAATTTATTTTCAATCTTCATTGTATTTAACAATTAATGTCATGTCAGGTTTATGCAAGTTACAAATAAAACTCTCCATTGTTAGTACATAAAGAAATAGTACATACAATACGTGGAGAGGTTGCTATGAGCCAATATTGCATATTTGTGTTGTTAATAATATTTACACTAACTTATTGTGTTAGTACAGTTATATTAATGTACAGAAATCGTACTGTAGGTTTGAGTAGTTTGACTATAATCAATAATAGTCTATAATTTAGTATACCAAGAAAGCATCAGTCCAATATCTCTAGTAATTATAGTAATACTTGCAAATCAAATCTACCTATTTTAATAATTCGGTTTTATGATATTGAAAAAACAGAACATTCTTACTAAAACTGAATGTTTGACATTTCCCTCAGGTCTCGTTACATAAACAGCCTTTGCTGTGAAATTGAATGACAGAAGGCAACAGAGCAATAAACTTGAATCCCCTCTTGGCAGGAATTCTTCCTTAGAGCTTTGTGCTAAGCAATAATACATATTGCCTCTATACTTAAACTTTTATGACTAATGTTGGTTATCACAATTATTTTTTATATTTACTACATATTATTGATGATTCTGGTAAATCATTCAAAATTTAACGTAGTGTTTAGGGGATGTGTGATTTATATTTTACACTGTTTGTTACTCAGAATGATTTTTCTTTTATATAAAAACAGTTTCGTTAATATTTAGAACTTTGTAGGCACGTTAATTAATGATTACGATAGGTGAAGTTGATAGGAGTTAGTTCCTGTACTTCCGCTGTGAGTGTCAGAGTAGACTCGGAAATAGGTCGCTTTCCGTCCGGAAATAGAGGAAGTCTAACTATAATCACTGTAATGTATTACAGTGTGGTATGACTATTAGCTAATGACACAGAGCTCAAAAAGGTCGATTTCTTAAGGGGATTCTGGACTCAGACATACCTTTTTTTTAGTTTTTGATGAAAGAAGACTTTTAGTATTTTTTTAACATTGATTGGGTTCAGAAACCCCACATTAAGTGGTGGAAGGATGTATAAATACCATACGTACCATTTTATAATTTTTTATTCAGCAAAATGTAACACTTTTTTAATATTGATATAACTTGACTAATATTTGACCTAAAACCTTCAAAGTTGTGTCATTTTGTAGCCATGGGTACTATCTTACTTTTTGGGTATTTGTTTGACTATACCATGCATATTTTATTTTTTAACCAGGTTGAAAATTTGTTTTTAAAAATTTTTATCAGCATACATTATAAAACAATTTTTATTTTAAAATCTACTAATGCTAGACACTTAATTATACCCAAAAAGTTGCTTTATATTATCAAGAACATGTGGTAAAAATATCAGCTTGATATCTTGAATATTACCTGAGTTATTCAAATGTATTCCTTACAAAACGCTGTAAAATGTGATTTTCGGAAAATGACATTTAAAGTTTTGTTAGTTTTTTTAAAGAAACAAACTGAAGAAAATAAACATAAACTAACCTATATAAATTTAATTCAATAAACAATAATTTTCTACCATTATCACTAACAACAATACTTTTTTACCATAGGCCTACTGTATACTGAAAATAATTTTTCATTTGAAACTATGATTATTTTGCTTAGAGTGGAAAGTAACATTATTTTAGAACAAGATAAACAAACACATAAATTACATGCCTCAAAACTCTCCAGCTCCATACATCTGTCCTTCTTTTTTTTAATCCTCTCCTCTTCTTCCATCTGAGCTTGCTTTAATTTTTTCCTGTAGGCGATGTTTTTTTTTCTTTTTTTCTGGCCGATGATTGTCGAAGACGGAATTTGTCCTACCTTTTGGCAATCAAAGAACCAAACTTTCCTAATTTAATGCCAGATGTTTCTTGATAATTGGAACACATCTTTAGGTATCCTGTATTATATACACTAATGGCCTCAAATAGGCCTATTTTCAGTGGGAATTCATCTCTGGGCAGCAAATAGCTAACTTTGTTGCCGCTGGCGCCCGTGTAGTACCTAACGAAAATTTAATTTTTCTTTAGGAAATAAGGTCCAAAAACACTAAAACCTAATGTTTTCTTGTAGAGAAATGTCCAGGGAGCAAAAATAAATAAAAAACAAAAAATGTAATAATTTGACATTTTTGGCCAAATGTGTGTCCAGAATCCCCTTAAATAATCGTAGGGAATGGACTATGATGACTCGCTTTCTCTTCGATGTGAAAGATGCAACTGATAATAATAATAATAATAATAATAATAATAATAATAATAAATATTTATTTTCTCAATTAATATACATACATATACATAAATAAATAACAACTCATTTCTACAATAACATTAATACATAATTATTTATTCCTATAATGCACAGGTCTGATCTACATAAATGAAATAATTAAGTAAATGAGTAAAAGACTTAAAATTAATTGAGAAAATAGGGAACCTTCAAGGCTTGGTCCGTTTGAAGGCATACATTCATAGTTGCTGTCACAGCTACCTTCATTACCAAAATATTACAATTAAATAATAAAACTAAGATTAGTGATTCTCCCTACAAAGAAACTCATATATACAAATGTTAATATATTCAAGCTACTATATAAAAATCAAGCAAATAATTTAATTTAAAGCCCAAAGTAAATAATTATCAGAAACAAAAAATCCCATCACATGAAATATGCTTACATGCACATATACAAATATAGGCCTACAGATAAATATATAAAATATAAATACATACTCACGCACACACACACTCACTCACACACATGTACATACATACACACATACATATATTATACTAAATATAACTGTACACATTCTAACAAATTTCTATGATTTATATTACATGTTAAAAATTATCAAGAGGAATATAGAAAACCAATTAATATATGAAAATTGAAAGGGATCAAACACCAAATAACCACTGTAGTTAAAAATTCTTCAACATCGTTAATAGAGAAAAGCCAATTTTTTAAGAGTTTAAAAAAAGTGTTCAGTGAAGTTTGTTCTTTGATTCGGAGTGACAAGGAATTGTATATTTTTGGTGCCAAAAAGCAATATGTCTGTGTAAAGAACGTGTTTGTTGGTCTTGGCACTATTAGATCTTGTGCATTACGTAATTTTGTTTTATATATGTTTGTTGACTTATAACTTCCACTCCTTACATAAAAAATTTTCATTACTTTGTATATATACATATGCCTAAGAGGTAAAATGTGCAAATGTGTGAATAAAGGGAATGATGATTCAGTTCTTTATTTTTTCATTATCATTCTTACTACATGTTTCTGAATTTGTAATATTGTTTTCAAATTTGAAATATAAGTTCCTCCCCAACACGAAATTGCATATTCTAATCTACTGTGAATTAAGGAAAAATATAGGATTCTTAAAAGGTCATTATTACACATACTTCTCAAAAAGTAGAATACTCTCAAAACATTATTAATTTTCTGCTTCAATTTTGTTATATGTGTTTTCCAGTTTAATCCTGTATCCAACCAGACCCCTAAATATTTTAAGGACGTTTCTCCTGCTACCATTCCACATTCACTTTGGCACTCACTATTTAATTTAATACAATTCAGACATCTGTAAAGTATATTATTTTGAAAACTTATATTTCCCCTCAAACTAAAATTTAAATATTTTGTTTTTTCGGAGCTTAAAACCATGTTATTTACAGAAAACCACCACCTTAATGCTCGCAAGTCTTTATTAATTTTAATCTCAATATCTTCCCATGAATCTTCTATATAGCAGAACGCTGTATCGTCAGCAAATGAAGTAACCATACCACAAAATTTTCCATCACACAAATCATTTATATAAATTAGAAACAAAATGGCGCCCAATACAGATCCTTGCGGTACACCATATTTTATCTCACCAAACCTACTTAGTATACCATTGACTCTTACACATTGCTTCCTTCCTGTTAAGTAACTTTAAAACCATTTATACACAATCCCTCTTATTTCACAATGATATAATTTCTTTAAAAGTATTTCATGATTTACTGTATCGAAGGCTGTAGTAATGTCTAAAAATAATCCTGTAACCTTTTTCTTATTATTTATTCCATTAGATACCCTGTCCATGAATTCAAGGAGAGCCGTTTCTGTTCCCATTCCTTTTCTATATATTTGGGAATGGGAATATTATCTACATATTCCAACTAGTAGTAATATATTTGGGAATTGGAAATTATCAGTCATGTGATT
This sequence comes from Stictocephala bisonia, assembly GCA_035578905.1. NCBI lineage: Eukaryota > Metazoa > Arthropoda > Insecta > Hemiptera > Membracidae > Stictocephala > Stictocephala bisonia. The sequence goes on from JAQJVL010007612.1 coordinate 20,842, forward strand.
GTGGAGTCGAAGTTTAAACTATGGATCACACAGTAAATGATTGCCCATTGCACTCTCTTCAGGGGGACTAGCTGGTCTTCATTCATTATTCATCTCAAAGACGCCGATCTTAGAGATATGGGCGAATATGAGGAGTGAATGAGTGTGATGAGTGTAGATGAAAGAGTGTAGTCATTGTTACTATCTGAGTACGACTTAGCTCCGAAAGGACTATTTATTAATAGCCCAATAGCCAGGGAAACTATGGGACCTACAGCTTTACGTGGAATCCGATCCACGTAGTGTTGGTCTGATTTTCAGCTAACTGACAAGTCTGACACTCAGTTCTCTTCCCTACACAACATCTGAACCTTGACTACCATTCAACACGGACACTCTAGACTTCTCTAGTAGTGTCTACGTTGATGACAACCATTGAGCGGACACCTTGTCTGTATTAAGAGGACCGATCATAGAACCTATCGCCTACAATCTCCCAAACACTTTGTCCTTAAGCAGCTGAGTTACAGCACTGCGCCACCAGGGCCGACTGTAATCATTCAATCGGGCAAGCATTTGTTGAATGATTATGAAACCTGGATTTAGCTGGAGGCTCTGTGCTGGAGATGTATCAATAAATAGTAGTTTTCGTAGATTATAGATGGAAAATATGTATCTTTAACTACTAACTTGTTAATTAACATGAAGTAAAGTTTATATTTTTGCTTATGTTTACAGTCAGTATCTTTATCTAAATCAGATTAGGATTTTCAGGTATTGTAGATGTTAGTGTCATACAAAATTAACCTCGTTAAGAAAAATGTACCTGCCTGACTTTTAATCGTTAACTAACATTTTATCACCAATGTTAATAATACATTTTTTCATATTTACCATAATACAAAAATTACTTTTCACATACGTATAAAATATTTTTGGGATTTCATTTCAATGTTGCCGATATTTGTTCCTAATATGATGCACTAAACTGACATACAACTATTCAACTGCTTTTAAAAGCATTTCATACAATTATAGCTGTAAATAATGCATTTGTATGATGATTTGCAGCTCTTAGTTATTATTCTTAAATTTATTCCAATTTAGTTGTTGTTGCTTGTTTGAAAGCAGATTTCTTAATTTAGTAGAATAAATAAATAAATAATTATTTTTATAAAATGTTGCTTCTAAAACATATATTTAAACTTACATTATTTTAAAAGAAAATATAAATCTATGAGGTACTTATATAAAACTGTCTAACATGATCAGTACCTAATGCAGCAGTAAGTTAGTTGGTTTTTAGTAGTAACGCCTAAAAATTATCACAATCGCTGACCGAGTTTAAACTATTACACTCCCTTTCCTTGTTTATTCAACTTAGTCGGGAACCAGAATTCAGACACATATTTACTTCTCCCTTTTAGTCGGCCAATGAACGTTATATATTTTTATAGTAAATTATTCTTACAATGTGTTGCAAGAATATCCTTATTATATACCAACACGTAAATAAAAACATTAGTAAATACTTGTGGTTTAATGTAGCATTAATTGGTAAATAAAAAAAATAAATAAATAAAATTGACAAAAGTATTATTATTGTCACAACAAAGTCGTTTACCCTTAAAATTGATTTAAAAATTAACGTACGATTGTATAGCTTATTACTATAAAGTTGTGAAATATTTTATTCGTCCAAGCAATATCAACATAATTATTTTTAATCGTTTGAACGGTGAAAAATACTCCTCAATAACCTAATTGATGCATACATTGTACCAATCTGGTATATAATGCAAAAAGGTTTTGAAAACTCATTCTTTGTTGAATACAACATTAAATACGTTACACTAAAACCAAAACTATTACTTCTAGACTGGTTTATCACCTATTCAATTATTTGGAGTAATTTCTCTTGAAGGATTGTGTCCAGGTTGAACGATTGAGTGTAATATGAACACTAGAATGATACTAAAACCCTACATTATCTCCAAAAACTAGATTATCTCATAGGCTTGGTTTCCAGAGGAACTAGAGGCACCATAATTTCCAAGCAAACCTGATAATGTTAGTAACTATCATTAAATCACATAATTAGAACATAAGGTGTTTTAATGTTTTGTATAAATACTCCTCCTGTAGTGCAGCTGACATCACATTTCCAGTGCAGAAGAAACACTATAATATATTAGAAAACCTGAAAAATTGTCGGATGGAAGCTAAGATTCTGAGTAAGCAACAATGGTGATACTAGTATCGTTAAATAATAAAAAAATCGCATTGGATTTAGCTCAGAAGCCGTAAAACATTTTATATAATATTTGGAACGTCCAGCATT
>JAQJVL010007613.1:0-23155 GCA_035578905.1 Stictocephala bisonia
TGTTCACATCACACCACTCCCTGATACTGCTAAGACTGTGCTGAAAGTTCATGATGTCCGCTTTTGATTTAATCTCTGTGTAAATCTTGACGTCATCGGCATACATCAGAGCATTTACTTGAACAAAGTCCACAAGATCGTTGATAAAAAGAATAAAAAACAAGGGACCAAAATTGTCCCCTGGGGTACTCCTGATGACTGAACAAATTGTCTAGACAAGGTAGGTCCTATCTTCAATGCAAGGCTTCGATCAGTCAAGTAGTCCCTTCACCACTTCAACAGCGAGTTTAAGATGCCATACTCTTCTGGCTTAGCACAGAGTAGAGATTTGCAATGATCGACCTTGTCAAGGCCAAGGTTGATATAGATTGTGTTGACTTGGTTCTCTCTTCAAAATGCAGACAGGACATATTCCTGGAGAGTGAAAAGGTTGAATGTAGTTGTTCTTCCAGGAATGAACCCATGTTGATAAGGACCGACCACTTTAGCAAGAAGAGGCCTGAGTCTATAAGCCACTATACTCTTGAGTATCTTTCCTGTTGAGGAGCGTAATACGATTGGCCCATAGGTTTACACATCGCTTGAGTTCCCTGACGCTGAGGGACAATAACTGCACTCTTATTAGCTATCACATTAGACGCTTGAGGCATTGTTCCACTGTAGGAAGAGACGAGATCATAAAGTAGTAGCTTAAAGACGCCAAATAGCAAAAATATCTGGAGGAAAGTCAGCTGTTACACAATAACCTCATAAATAGCGTTACCATAAGCTCTGTATTTTCAGTGGGACTGTCAGGTGGAATATACACAGAGCTCAGCAATAATATTTTATCACCCTCTAAGCACAATAATAAAAACACATTCGAGTTCGACACTGCAGGAGACTGAGTGCTCAGAAGATCTTTTCGGACAACATTATTCATTATTCATCTCTAAGACGCCGATCGTAGAGATATGGGCGAATATGATGCATGAATGAGTGTGATGAGTGTAGATGAACGAGTGTAGTCATTGTTACTATCTGAGTTCGACTTAGCTCAGAAAGGACTATTTATTAATAGCCCAATAGTCAGGGCAACTATGGGACCTACAGCTTTACGTGGAATCCGAACCACGTAGTGTTGGTCTGATTTTTAGCTAACTGACAAGTTTGACACTTAGTTCTCTTCTCTACACAACACCCGAACCTTGACTACCATTCAACACGGACACTCCAGACTTCTCTAGTAGTGTCTATATTGATGACAACCATTGAGCGGACGCTGTGTCAGTATTAAGAGAACCGAGCATGGAACCTATCGCCTACAATCTCCCAAACACTTTGTCCCCAAGTAGCTGAGTTACAGCACTGCGCCACCAGTGCCAACAATCATAGTTCTACCACCAGACGTCTTTTGAGAGTAGCCAATAAGTCTATGTCACACCTGTAAACGTTAAAGTCAGTATTCCCAATAAATTCCCTGTCACATACATCAGATGATGAATTGGTTTAAAAGTACATTAAAACATCATGTAACAAGAGCAAGCCAAGGCATTCTAGAAATCTTTAAACTTAGATTTTTTTTCATTTTTATTGCGGTATTTTAAAAAAACCTTAGCCAATTTTCAGATGTGTGTTAAGAGTAAAAAACTATGTTTAACCTAAGTAAAAAATAATGTCAAATAACAGAAAAACGTAAAAAATTATCATGTATGCTGAAAAAAGAGGTTACATGGGATTACTACCTCCACTGAGTTAAAACCACCCCAGATAAAAATCTTAATTTTATTTTATAAAGAAGTGCACTAAGCCTATAGGTCTACCAACAACTTTAAAATTATACATACCCTATCTGCCGATAGGCTGCATAGAAGTGATCTTTTCTTGTTAAATTATATATTTAATAAATTGTTTTAATTATTGCTTACAAATTATCATTTAGAATTTAGTAGGCCTTTAACTTGTACCGATACTTGTCAACTGTTGGTGTTTAGCTTAATAATTAGTTACATTAATTCGTTGTATTCAATACCAAGGCAGTTCATGGATCAGAAGCAAGCTTCTTGCACTCTCCTAGTGTATATCCATGTCGAAGGAGTAGGCCTATTTCCAACTACATGCACAATGAACAAACACTTACAAGCATATTGTTTATACTTGAAGCTCTTGTTTATTTTTAGGTCCAAATTATTTGAGTTGTTACATATTGGATTGGCAAGTATAGTTTACACTATTAATATCAATTATATACTGTTGTTGCTTAATTTAATATTTTACTAGTAGGCTATTAAAGGCATTGATATTGTCATTATTAATGTTTATTATTATATCATACAATTAATTTAAGTCCTTATTGTTAAGTTTAGATTTTTTATACTTATTAGTATATGTGTAAATAGGCTCTTTTGTTTTTGACTTGCATAATTTATTGTTGAAATTATATTTGTTGTAGGCCTGTTTTTTTTCTTTTTTTATTTAATTTAATTTTATCAACGCCTGTGGCATTTTTACTTTGTAATCATACGTTGTTATGGGATAACGGTTCAAATCCATCAAGTGAATTTCTAAGTAAAAAATAATATGGTTTTCATGTTATACTTGTCTATAACTATCCTACTATTATTCAATTTGAACTTTGTATGTATAATTTCCATCTAAATATAGGCCTATTGATTGTAAATTGGCTACTTATCGTTAATAAATAAATACATACCAGATCCATCTTCCCCGATTGGTAAATAAAACGCGCTCGTAACATGATCATTTATTAATTTCCCAAATTTAACATAAAGAGGCACTGATGTTGTAAGATTTAGAGTGTTATTTATCAAATGCTTCTGAAAAATCTGAGGATGAAGTCTAAAAACGAACCTCGACAAAAAACTCATACTTTTGGTTGTCACAACAAGAGACAAAATGAAAATAAAACGACCAAAACAACACACCTAATGACGTATTGGAAGCAAAGCTCATTCACGAACACAACGACCGGCAACTACGTCTAACTTGTATCTACCATACAAACCAAGCAACAAACACGACAACACTTTTATCTAGCTAAATAATCTGAACAGCTGAAAAGGAGACAGATTATTCATTTTTTTAACCTTTTTTACAATCAGTTCAGTGTAAACCTCATATGAATCATTGATAGGAAATTGACTGTTGTTCGCACATATGACATAAAGGTTTTTAATTGGAATTAAAAGAATGAAATTACGTCCGATGAAGTGACATTAATACAACATACGAAGTGACAATTATTATATCAAAACGCATGTATTTTGTTAACTATGAATCATTGTAGCAATTTTTTGTTTGTATGTTTAATATTTGTATAGCTTAGCAGGCTTTGTATGGAACTTTAAATGTAATAAATGTCGGCACTGGTGGCGCAGTGCTGTAACCCAGCTACTGGGGGACAAAGTGTTTGGGAGATTGTAGGCGATAGGTTCTATGCTTGGTCCTCTTAATACCGACACGGCATCCGCTCAATGGTTGTCATCAATATAGACACTACTAGAGAAGTCTGGAGTGTCCGTGTTGAATGGTAGTCAAGGTTCGGGTGTTGTGTAGAGAAGAGAAACTAAGTGTCAAACTTGTCAGTTAGCTGAAAATCAGACCAACACTACGTGGTTCGGATTCCACGTAAAGCTGTAGGTCCCATAGTTGCCCTGGCTATTGGGCTATTAATAAATAGTCCTTTCTAAGCTAAGTCGAACTCAGATAGTAACAATGACTACACTCGTTCATCTACACTCATCACACTCATTCATGCCTCATATTCGTCCATATCTCTACGATCGGCGTCTTAAAGATGAATAAAATGAATGAATGAATAAGTATTAATCTTGTATAGTGTAAATTATTAATAAGTTTAATGTAAAATGTTGACGTTGTCTAATGTTATGTAAGGCTTTCTGACAGTAAAATTTTATTTATTTATTTATTCATAGTGATCATTGAACAGCAAAAGTAATCTTCATTACTTAATTTGCCGTGCAGAGCTTGAACAAACAAATATATTGCACGTGATAAAACGTTTCATAGGTTCTAATTTGACTACTAAAGGAGGTTTGAAGACTATTTGAATAAAAACGTTGTTCTCCTGAAACAACGGTTGATGACATTCAGAAATACTATACAGATGAAGATATCCAACCATCTAAATGTGGAAAAATTTTAAAATAGGTATGACGATTATCCCAGTTTCAAGGTAAGTGTACCAGAAATACATTTCGAACGAGGTCTTATATAGTTCGTTGACCAATTATACACTGGCTTTTGGTCTCGTGGAGTTTTTGTTAAGCAAATTTTATCTTTCAAGGATAACTTTTAAAGGCAGTTATTGGGAGTGCAAGACAAGGTGTTTTTATAGGAGAACCTAGAATGTCTAAAATATTGAATGTTTCTGGACTGGGCTGTAAATTTGACTTGGTTTAACTATTTGTTGGTGAATTGGTCCCTCATTTATTATATATTACCGAAAAAAAACTGGAAGAGTTGAAACTTTTACATTTTCAAGCACTAGTAGACTATCTTTTAATTAATAGTATATTATTTTCCAAACAATTTGGCAACCAGAAGAGAAAATAAACCAAGTTAGCCCTTGTAAATTTTGTCAGTAACTGCTTTGACGTGATAGACGAGGGAGAGTTAGCCACATGCCGCTTTATTAACCTCTCGAATCCAGTCTAGACCGGATCGAACCAGCGCTTTCTAGTTTTTCTAACCCAAGCTCAAAGTCCTGACGCCTTAGACCGCTAAGCCACCGGCTCGCCACAGTCATGTGGACTGAAAGAAAGTACCAATAAAGTAGAAAGAATTGTTCATTGTTATACCATAGACTTTCTATTATACCAATGGTATTATCCTGATTAGTTGTATTTAACAATCGATGGTAAAATAGTTACCTCTTTTTTGTTCCGCCACCAATCTTGTGTTATTACAGCACTACTAGTTTTTTAAGAAAGTGTTAAGTGAAGCCCAGGAAAGTGCACCTGAAGATGAAGGACATCCTTCGAAACCGGTACTAATGTAATAACGCAAGATTGGTGGTGGTACAAAAAAGAGGTAACTATTTTACCGTCTATTGTTAAAGAATTGTTGATGAAGAACTCGAGTTAAAAATCCATTTCTGCCCACTGTCGACATTTGTCGACATGAGATTTTTAATTTTTTTGAAGACAGCTTTGAGCCGTATTTAACCGTGGGATATTTTTTTCGTGTTGGTTGGTACCTCTTGCAACTGTCCGGAGCATTAACCTTCAGTGGCGCACAAAGTGTCTTGGCTTGAGTTTGAGGTTATGTTCGTCAATTTTAACAGTGATGTCCAACAACGAAAAGTAAGTAAATACTACTATACAGTTATGTTTTATTAATTATACATGAAATAATTTAGTTCAAGAGATGTTTAGGTAGCTAGTTGTATATATAAATAACCCTAAGTAGTATTGAAAGTAATATTATATTTATGTAAACATTGACGTCGACAATTGTCGACAGTGAGTACGACCAGGTGGGGGTGAGGATATATGAAACCAACATAAGCGATAGGTTCCATGCTCGGTACTCTTAATACCGACACGGCGTCCGCTCAATGGCTGCCATCAACGTAGACACTACTAGAAAAGTCTGCAGTGTCCGTGTTGAATGGTAGTCAAGGTTCGGATGTTGTGTGGTGAAGAGAACTGAGTGTCAGACTTGTCAGTTAGCTGAAAATCAGACCAACACTACGTGGTTCGGATTCCACGTAAAGCTGTAGGTCCCATAGTTGCCCTGACTATTGGGCTATTAATAAATAGTCCTTTCTGAGCTAAGTCGAACTCAGATAGTAACAATGACTACACTCGTTCATCTACACTCCTCACACTCATTCACTCCTCATATTCGCCCATATCTCTACGATCGGCGTCTTACAGATGAATAATGAACATGGAATTTGTTTTCTAGGCTGACCGTGGAACAAATTGCAACCATGATGGAGGAAGAAGAGAACATTTTGGAAGCTACAATATTTATTGAGCCGCCAGAAAATGCTTTATTGAGCGAAGGAGACAGTGATGAAGAAGATCCTACCGGTGATATCGGCAAACTCTCAGGGAACCAACTTCGTGGTGGAGCTGAATTAGTGTGCAAAAAAATTACAGATGATGGAATACTACAATTCAGAACTGCTGAAAATGAAACATATTGTAGGCCTTCAGAAAACTCTACTGTCAATGACAATCTACCTACATCACCCATTTTGAATGATGACGTAATGGATTTTTTATGCATAGAAAATAAAAAGGATGGATTAGATAACTTATGTGATTTAGATATACCTACATCCCAGACTTCTACAACCTCGAATGCTCACAACAACTTGGAAAATCAAAGTACCTGCTCTGAGATTACTTCAGATTCCACAATTGATAAACAAAATAAGAACAGTGGATCTAGTCAAGAAAGAAAAAGGAGGAAACAAAATCATGAAGATCATATTTCAGGAAAAAAAGAATTGTAAATAGTAAGTTAGTACCTGTATGTAAAAATGTAAATAGTAGGCCTAAGTTAGTATCTAAAAATGTACATAAAAATGTCAACCAATCAACAAATACAAAATAAAATAAACAGAAACTGGGAAAAACATGACATTCCCAACAAATCTTCTATTGAATTTGAACGGCCAAGTTTTTTGAGTAATGAATTTTCAATGAACCAGTTGATGCATTTGAGTATTTTTTTGATGATGATGTATGTGACTACATTGTTGAATGTACTAACCAGTTTGCAGTTGAAAAGGGTAACCTTTCATTTTCAATGAACAGAGATGAACTGAGACGTTTTTCTCGTTATTGTTTTTATCAGGTTATAATGTTTTGTCAAGGACCCGAATGTATTGGGAAACATCAGATGATGTTCACAATGTTGCTGTTGCAAAGGCTGTGTCAAGGAATAGATTTGAAGACTTCATGAAATATTTACATTTTTGCAAAAATACAGAACTTTCAAAGGGATCGGTTTGGGAAAATACGACCAGTTTTGAGTATGTTGAATGAGAGATGGCTCCAGTATTTCCCAGGCGATGTATATCTTTCAATCGATGAGTCGATGGTGCCATATTATGGCAGACATGGTGCCAAACAATATATTCACGGGAAGCCCATTAGATTTGGCTACAAGGTTTGGGTTATAGCCACAAGGCTTGGGTATGTCATTCAATGTGAACCATACCAAGGAAAGAGCATAGCTACTAAAATTCCTTTGTTATTTTCATAACAACTAAATCAGTTGTTATTGATTTGATATCGGAACTTCCAAAGAATAGCCATTATAGCCTTTTTTTCGATAACTTTTTTACATCTTCCCGTTTACTAGAAGCTCTTCGATCTAAAGGTTTTGATGGGACAGGTACTGTACGTGCTGACAGAGTGGAAGGTGCTCCCTTACTTGATATAAAGTCCATGAAGAAACAACCTAGAGGCTCTTACAGCCAGTTAACTGACCCAAACACAGGGATAACGCTTGTACGATACAACTATAACAATGTGTTTACTATGGCCTCAACAGCAGCTGGTATTACTTTGGAGTAATACCAGCTGCTGTTGAGGAAAGCGAAACGTTGGTCCAGAACAGAGAAAAAGCATATAGTCATTGATCAACCTGCTAATATAATACTGTACAATACGTATATGGGCGGTACAGACCGCATGGATGAAGACATCGCTTCATATAGGATAAATATAAGAAATAAGAAATGGTACTGGCCGATGATATCCTACTTACTCAGTGTCTCAATGAATAATGTTTGGCAGTTGTTCCGAATGAGTCCAAGGGGCATTGAAGAACACCTTGATTTTCTCAGCTTTATACGGCATGTGGTGTGGTCATACTTGGCTATATATAAAAAAAACCAATCGTCCTTCTGCAGGAAGACCAAATATGAAAGTGTCTAGCAGAGTACTTCCAGAGGTGCACTACAGTGGGTTGGGACGTCACTTGCAAACAGTTGAAAAAAAGGTACGATGTGCACTATGCAAGAAAGCTACACGCAAAATTTGTAAAGTTTGCCAAATTTGAGTACATATAAACTGCAGTGAAGCCTTCCACACTCGCTAACAACTTGTAATTTTTCAATAAGATGGTTCTATATTACTACATTTTCCAAATTTATTTATTATTAGTAAATGATAGGGATATTTTTTTTAGTTATGTGAAATTATATTTAGAGTAAATGCCTTCTACAACATACTCGTAGCCTATAATTAAATAATGTATAAAGTAAGTACTGTTGTCTTTATTTTTCCTATTATTTATATAGTTTTAGTCTAGGTTCGCATAATCTAGTTATACTACAACCCACCCCAACTGTGCTCACTGTCGACAATTGACGACACACACTACGCATTCCAACCTAGTCCCGGCCATGCCCACTGTCGACACATCATAAATGCTTAAATAAATTTAAAAATGATATATTACCGTTCCTTTATTAGTAATTAGTCATATTTTAAAAGGATTGAGCAAAGTTGCGTAAAAAATTAATTTGGGCAGAAATGGGTTTTAAAATGAAGAGTAATAAAGCCATCATATAGAACCTCAGAGAGTTGAAGATAATATAAATATTAAAAGATCAAAATCTAATTCATCTTCAGTACCCATGTTGTTTGGTAGTATTTAGAGCTGCATTTGGATAGATCGAAATCCCGTTTTTTTTTTTTTTTTTTTTTTTTTACAAAATATAAACAAACACTTCTAGAAATTATTTATTTTTGGAAATGCGTTAAAGTCAATTAACAATGGATATTTATCAATTAATTACATCTTCAAGTATAAGTAGTGCTGGTTTATTTTAACTACACATTTTTCACTTTTATTTCAGAAATTGTAAAGTTAATTTGAGAAAATATCAATTGTTTTTGAGATAGCAACTCTCTTTGATACAATCAAAATAGGTACATTACTAGTTGATTTTGATTGACCAATATATTCCAAAACTATTCGCTTGAGGTTCAAGGCACTAACCACTAAATGAGCATGTTCATTCCACTGCTGACTAATTCCCATTCCTTCTATTATATATTATGAGATAGTATAAGGTTTATTCCCATAGACATTCTATTATACCGAAGGTATTACCACGACTAGAAAAAATAACCAACTAGTCTACTATAGTAGTTTGAGTACTAGTCGAAAATCCACTAGTCGAATACCACACTATCTCTAATTCTCTATGCTGATACGATTTGCAGAATTGCAATGCAAAAGGAAAAGAGCAGATTGTTTCAATTATAGGTTAAGTTTGTCTGTTGTCGTGTCAAAACGAAAAACAAAACCAAGAAAGATATATAAAGAAGGAAATCTAAACCGCTTTTTAGAAGTTCATTTTTATACCCTCTTTATAACTGTGTAATTTTCTTATCAGCCAAAATGTCAATGGATATGGTACCTAAGGATTTGAGAACTGCTAGAGCATGTTTATTTTGCTCTTTAATCAAGGTTAGTATGTAAATTTATGAAAAATTATTTTGAAATTCAACTCCATATCTGTGTGACTTGAAATTGGCACTATTTACTCCTTGCAGTCTGAAAAGGAGTGGAACATGTCACTTAAATTGTTGGTAATTATGCACTTTCTTGCCACCTCTGAAAATACGATTTCATGTTAATAAAATGGTGAAAAATGAGTTTATATCTCTTGAGGAGTTTGATTTCATCCGCGGAAAACTCGTTTTTTACCGAAAAATCGAAAAACTAGATTTTTATCTAATAATAAAAACTTTTTTTAAATCGTTATTTTCGACAAATTTCTTTTTCATTTCTAGTGTTTTTTTATGCTGAACACAAATATATAACTGGTTTTGAAGTAAAATTATTTTTTCAGCTCGAAAAATGCATTTTTTACTGACATAACCGAACATAACCTAACTTATCCTAATTGTCTATTTTCTCAACAAAAATACTAATTTGCGTTAAATTCAAGAGTTTGGCCTCCGTGACGGCCTGCCGGCCGTCACTCCGGCGGGAATATAGATGAATTCGGTTTTTGTGATTAATAGATGTATAATGATCGCGTAATGTCCGCTAATCGCAATCCGCCGTGACAGTAGTTTTTCCGTTATTTCTCGAGAAATATTTGTAATAGACCAAAATAGTTTTCAAATTTGTATTCAGCGCAAAAAAACATCAAAAAAAAAAAAAGATGATTAACACTTATACCGAAACACCGGTCTCACAGGCACCGATCAGTCTCTATTTTTGTTACTGTTGTTCAACAGAATCAATGGCGGCGATGAGGCTTAAAATAGCCACTCCCCTCCCTCTCCCCTTCCATATTGTAAAGTTTTTTCTTAGTTTGGCTCGAGCGCTTGACCTTGACGGAACGTTCTGCAAGCATTGCTGGTCTGTTAGGCCGTGTGTTTCGGTTGTCGTATTTTGCGTAGCGGCCTGTGGTACCGGGTGTTTCGGTTAATGTAAGTAGTGTTATGTGTGACCGGTGTTTTGGTTAGTGTTTGTAAATATTTTTTTTTAATTTAAGGCATTATTGATATATAATCTGTTGAAATGGCTCGTAGGCGAATTAGTGCAAGAGACCCGGACTTCAGTGACACTGTTCGTGGATTGTTATATGATGATGATAGTGATTATATTGACAACCCTAGTGACATTGATATTGATGACTCGGATGCTGACCCGGATTTTGTGTTGTCCCAAGATGAAAATAATGCCAGCGAACCTGATAATACTTCTGATGACGAAGACCAACAGTTTTTGCAGGAATTAGATGGAGACGGTGTCTTACATGAAGTTGGAAATGAATTTTTCATTGAAAGGAAGACAAAACAAGAACTGGGGCCACCTAACGCTTGGGCAAGCACACCTACAACATACCAGGTCAGAACCCCTGCACGTAATGTTATTCATACAGGCTTACCAGGCATAATAGGCAGAGCGAGGCTGTTAGGGAACAATCCGGCAAAGACTGAAGTTTGGAAACTTTTGTTTGACGAAGGAATGATGCGCACCATAGTAGATAATACTAATGTAAAGCTACAGAATGTACGAGTGCGGTTAGGCGAGGGGACAAACAAAAGCAGTTACAGAGACACTTGCATTGATGAGTTAAATGCTCTTATAGGTCTGTTTGTTCTCTCATCTGTTTTACGATCTAATGACGAAAAAATTCAATCATTGTTTAGCAAAGACTCTTGCAGCCGACCAATATTTCCGGCAGCAATGTCTGAAAAACGATACGAGATCCTCACTGCTTGCCTGAGGTTTGATGATTACAACACTAGATTACAAAGAAAGGAACAGGATAAGGCTGCACCTATCTCAGAAATTTTTTACAAATTTATTTCAAACTGCCAAGATGTGTACTGTGTCTCATCAGAGATGACAGTAGATGAGATGTTGATTCCTTTCAGAGGAAGGTGTACATTCAAAGTTTACATGCCTAAAAAACCGAAAAAATATGGTATTAAAGTGTTATGTTTGGCAGATGCTAAATCTTCATATCTGCTAAATGGTTACATATATACTGGAAAAGGAAGTGATAGCCTTACATTATCTGAAGAAGAGAAGACACTGAGCATTCCAACGCAAGCCATCGTTCGTGTTTGCAAACCAATTGAGGGGTCGAATCGAAATGTCACTGCAGACAATTGGTTCAGTTCTCTAGAGGTAGCAAATGAGCTTTCGAAGCGTAAGCTTACATACGTTGGAACATTACGTAAAGATAAGAAGATGATACCAGAAGAGTTTCAAGCTAATCCACAGAGACCTGTTTCATCCAGCCTATATGGTTTTAGAGGAAATACTACGCTGCTTAGCTTTGTACCGAAAAAAAGGAAGGCAGTGTGTCTAATTTCTACTATGCACGATAGAGTTGAGACCAATGAAGAGAAACGGAAGCCGGAAATGATCTGCTTCTACAACAAGACAAAGTGTGGAGTGGACTTACTGGATATGAAATGTGCGGTATTCACATGTAGCAAGAAGACTAGACGGTGGCCCCTAGCATTGTTCTATAGGATGATAAACATCGGATGTGTAAACTCATTTATAATTTACATGAGTTATACCGGTACACCCATTCTGACTAGATTTGAATACATAAAGCAATTAGGTTACATGCTTCTTGTTCCGCACCTTCGAAAGAGACTGGCAGACACGCTGAACCTCCCAAGAAGTTTGAAGTCAACTATAGAGAATGTCTTGGCAGAAGAAGAGATTCGTCAGCAGGGGCAACGAAGGGGCCGGCAACACCAACAAGAAAGAGATCGTCAAGAGCAGGTACAAGACCAGCTTCGGGCAGGTATACCGAATGACAAGATGGCAAAGAGAAAAACGTGTGGTTCATGTCCCTACCAAAAGCAGCGAAAACTGCCTACATGTGTATAGAATGTGAAAAGCCTGTGTGCATGGAATGCAGTAGAAGACTCTGTACAGCGTGTGCAAAGGATAAAAGAGCCTGAAAGGTTAGCATATTTTAGTAAGATTTATGTACATAAATATCCATTTATTATTTTGAAATATTGTCTTTGAAGTTTAGTTTTTAAAATTATGTTTCTAAAAAAACTATTTTATTTTCTTATTTTAAAACTTGTTTTTACTATGTTTAAATTTATATATGCCTAATGATTTTTTAAATGTGTTTATAACAACTTTTTTATTAAATAATATTTACTAGTTTATAAAATTATGTTGAAAGACTTAATGTATTTTAATTTTTGGAAGGAACCCTTTTTAGTTGTTTTTAATATTTATTTTAGATTTTTATATATATATATATATGTTTTGATGTATATAAATTATTACTAGCAGTGTAAATATGTACAGCATTTAGGCATATAATATAATTTTTCTAGGCTTATAATGTGTCCTATTTGATTATTTTAAAGACACAAACGTTTAACAATTTTCGTTACATATTTTTTAAGTTTATTACATTATTTTATATAAAATAGATTAAACTGTCGTATTATTCCATTATTTAGAAGAATTAAACATTTTACCTCAATATTTGTATGTTATTTCACCTTAATATCCAATTCTAACAGCACTTTTTAAAATAGCGGTCTGTGAGACCGGGTGTTTCTGTTAGTGTAATAAAAATCATGTTTCGGTATAAGTGTTAAAATACTATTTAAATTAACGGAAATATGACAAAAATTCTATAAGTTGTAACATTGGTTTTTTCGATTTTTTCGGTAAAATACGTTATTTCCGCGGAATAAAAAGCATATCTCGTGAAAATACAGCCAATTCTAGACCCATTTCAAACAAAATGATCAAAATTTGTTTGGTGGCAAGAAAGTGCATAATTACCCAATTGTTATACATTCTTCCTCTTTATGATTTGAGGCAAGGTCTTGAGGGAAATCCGTCTTGGGTCTTATTTTTATTTGAGTTTCAGGCCGGGCCAAATAGGGGAACATGATACTGACAATAAGATTTAATAGTTTTTTTAAATTTCTTTAACCATTGAATTTCTTGTAGTTCCGCAGGCAGATTATAGAATAATATAAGGTCTATATAATCCGGTTATTGCTCAAAAAGCTTTAATTAATTTATAAATTTATGAAAGAATATACAATATATAAGATAAATAACAACGATTACACAAAAATGTGATAGGCAACTATTAATATTGTTATGAACAATACAATGTGTACGTTATGTAACAAAAGAAATTGAATGAAATCAACATGACAAATACTGAACTTGTAATAATTTAAAAATGAAAAATATAACAGCAAACAATTTGATGTGTTGAAGGACCTATTGCTATACTATGAATGAATACAGTATACATATTGTATATATTTTATCAGCTACCATTCATTAATTTTTGTATTCTTCAAGCTGTGATTTATATTTGGATTAAGATCCAAAAGTCATGCAATATTTAATATAAAAGAAAAGTGGTCTTCTGTGACAAAGATAAATCCAATTCATCGAGCCATTTACAACCTGCCTCACTTATTCAGTTTATATTAGCCAATCCCTCCATGAAAGAATGCAGGGGACACTGTAATTATGTGATCCATTGTTTCGATAGACCCCCACAATCAATTGACTGTTCTAGTGTCAATCTCCATTTATACTTCCAGTAGTTGCATCTACCCATGCCAGTTCAGAACCAATTCAAAAGTGTACATTCTTTCCGAGAGAAGTTCATTCCACCTACAGGTATTGATGTAACTTAATAAGGAACTTATTGTGTTCATCAAAGCTGTTTCACGCTATGGCCTAGCTAGTATTGGGCAAAAAATTTGAACTGCTCAACTGGGAAGCAGTACGTAGAGGTGGGTTTCGAGATTTTAAGCGACTATTCTGACGAGGGAGATCATGGGTAATGGGGAGGTGCGAGGCATTCAAGATTGAGTTCTTCAAGTAGTGCCTCCTGATGTCTTATCTCTGGAGGAGCTATATTGCACAGTACTAGGAACCAAGGAAATGAAGTTACTATGAGAGTACCACTAATAGCTCTCGTAACTCTATTAAGTTGGACATCAATCACTTTTGTATGTGCGCTATTTAGCCATACGGGAGCACTGTATTCAGCAGTGGAATATACCAGAGACAAAACAATTGTACACAGGACATGTGCGTTGACTCCCCAAGTTGTTCCAGCAATATGATGTAGTACATTTTCCCTGGTTTTAATTTTAGCTTCTGTTTTTTGAAGATGACTTTTAAGCATCAGCAATCGATCTAACGTTACTCCCAGGAGCTGTGTATGATCATTATGATGGAGTTTTACACCATTTAGAAAGTTGTTCAGTTTTCGATTAGCCAGTCTGTTACTAAGGTGGAAACAGGCTATTTCGGTGTTTGATGGGTTAGGATGTAGCTTCCAGGTTCTAAAATATCCTTCGAGGGCTGCAAGTGTTTCTTCAGTAGCTGTGAAGTCCTTATGTTGGTAAACTAAAGCAATATCATCTGCATATATAAACTTTCTAGACATTTTTATTGGGATGTCAGCGGTAAACACGTTGAACAAAATTGGAGCAAGAACAGACCCCTGTGACAGACCATCCTTCAACTGTCTAAAAGAGCTTTTTTCACAACCGAAATATACTTTTATTAGCCTGGCACTAAGCATTGACTCCAAGAGTCGCAATAGAAAGGGAAAAGGAAGGAAGCTGTAGAACTTAAACAACAAACCTTTACTCCACACTGTGTCATAAGCTGCTATGAGATCAACAAAAGCCGCAGATGTTTTTAACTTCTTTTCAAACCCATTCTCAATTAATGATGTCAGAGAGAGCTAGGATCTGGTCGCTTCAACTTCGGCCAGGACGAAAACCAGCCTGCTCAACTGGAACATTAGAATCAAGAATAGGTGATATTCTATTGTATAGTAGCCTTTCCAGCAGCTTATAACAAACACTAAGAAGAGATTGGGCGATAACTTTCCACTCATTCAGGATCTTTTGCAGGCTTCAGAATAACTACTACTTTTGATCGCTTAAATGCTTTTAGCAGATTTCCTGTAGCTAATATTTTATTGTAGACTACTTGAAGCCATTGTTTAACTTTGCTACTAGCATGTAGCAGAAATTCCGGAAAGATACTGTCAAGACCGGCTGCTTCCCTGCTGGTATAGAGGAAATCACCCTGTCTATCTCTTCCTCCGTGAAATTTCTGGAGACTTCCAGGGGTGCCATTTGACTCTTTATTTCACTCAGCTTGTAAAGCATGTGTTTGTCTGAAGGTTGGCGAGCTGATTTTAATAAGCTGACTATCCGTTTAGTTATATCAGAGGCCTTTGGGTGAAGCACTTCTCTTTGATTTGGAGATTTACCAGTAGAGAGTTACCTTAAAAATGACCACACTTGTCTACTGATTATAGGTAAAAATTAATTTAAAATTAGCTTGGTCCTCAAAAGGGCCTTTTTTATTTTGTGTAGTAGCTGGGAGATCACAAATTTGAGGCAGTCTAGCTACCAGATTTATTGTTCGTTTAAAACTACCCAGTGGATACATACAGCTTTAAAGATTTGCTGTGGACGCGAACATCATCTCCCATGAATACAGTAATACAACAAGAATATCAATAAATACGATATAAAACAGCATGATAAATAAGTTGCATAAACATTATATAATATAAATGTGCTTATGCTATAGTATGAAACATAGGGGCTGTCCCTAAATTACGTAACGCTTAAATCAGGCTTTTTAGACCCCCCCCCCCACAGTGTAACGGTGATACCACACCCCCTCAATAATTACAAAACGCTGTCACCAATTTTTGTCATCTGCTTTCATGTAGATTATGATTTATGATAGTCATTGTTTTGATATTGTTTCGTTTGTTTCTAATGGGGGAAGAATAAATTACTAACTTTAAAATCTTTTAAAAATTCTTAAATTTTCTTTTGGAAAAAAGGTCAAAATTTGAAAATGTATTAAAACAAATTGTCAAGGATTAATAGTTATGTAACACTGCGTAGAAACCTCCCCTGTAACTGTGTATAACGCGGTCAAAAAACCCTCTCCCCTCCTAAAGTCGTCATGTCATTTAGAGACGGCTATAGACAATAAACAAATATTCTTTATTGCAAAATTCTTCAAGAATTGTATAGTATCAGTGTTACAAAATCTTCTTTTTTCATATCAAATTAAAAGAAGTTTTAAATTAAATAAAGGGTAAATTTAGAAAAACTACAACTGCATCTTTATTTTGTTAAGAGACAGTTTCAAAAATAAAAAGAGACGGGACAGTTAATATGTCTAAATATTTAAAATGCTTGAAACAAGATTCTGTATTTCTCATCTCATTATATTTCTAACTGCCCGTTATTGTATATAGTAAAAGGTTTATTTAGCCTACATTTTTTTACTGTATTCCTGCTAGTTTTTCTATTTGATTATTTATTTAATTACATAATACGTTTAATCCTACTGTTGTAATCTTGATTTTAAAAATTGCCAGGTATTTAGCTCCTCTTATTAAACTATATTTAATATACTGGTATAGCTGTAAGTTAAACTAAGTTATTTGGGGTAATTCTTAGAAGTTGAATTCTTCAGACTACTGAAACTAACAAAACACTAAAAACAAGTCTAATTTGTTTTCTTAAGAAAACATAATAGAAGGGTAGGGTTAATTTCAAATTATCTAACCAAAATTTTGCTGATCTGATATAGATATACTAGAATATAATGGATGTATCTTTAAATTCAACAATACCATAAAATATCTGAAGAATTAGTTGAGTAGGTAAACCTTTAGGAGCTCAATTAACACTGTTAATTATGGTAATTTAAAATTCATAAACAGGCTCGCCATATGACTATACTCTTATGTTTCAGACATTTGATCAATTTGAATTTGATGGATGTGACAACTGTGATTCATTTTTAAGAATGAAAAATAACCGTGACAATGTTTATGACTGCACTAGTTCTAATTTTGATGGGTAACGTATGAGTTTATTTTTAAAATGTTAAGTAATCATATCTATACAACTATTAAGATCATATTGTTTGTAATGCTTTTTTTTTATGTTTTAAAAATCATAACTTAACTGTTGCAGTTTCTCTAATTTATGCAATTTGCTCCTCTGAGAACAGGTAGAATTGTGACAAGTATTGCACGTGTTAGGATAGAGTATGCTTTTATAACCTGGGTTGTGCAAAAGGAAGTTATTGCAAAAGTGTTGTAGCTATACTGTCAGATTCAGGGATAGTTGTTGATTAATGTGGTACAAATATTCTCTAAGTTGAAGAAAGAGTCGGGATGGATACTGCTGAACACTCTAGCTAGTGAAGGATATATCTATTTTTTAAATTGGATTAAAAAATGCTAGTAACTTTAAATTTTGTTTTAAAATTTGTAAAATTACATGAGCAAAGATATATCCTTTTAGAATCGATGAAGATTAAGCAAAATTAATTAACTACCTGGAGAATGACATCATGTCAGCGTGATATCTCAGTGGCTAAGGCTTTGGATTGCGGAGGGCATGTCCATGGTTCTAAACCCCACTAAGCCAACAATTGGTACTTCACTTGTTGAATAAAGTTCACGCACAGGCTTGCAAGTAACTGGCAAGTAAAGTTTTATTTTAAAAAATATAAAAAAATTATTGCTAACTATTTTACAGAACTTACATATTGTAGTAGCACTACAAGAAACTAGATGGCCACTAGCAGGGTAAATCAATGCCAAAGAATATGTGATTTACTACAGTGGATGTGAAGAAACCCGATATTACGGAGGTGTAGGTTTCTCAGTAAATAAAAAGATAGCAAGCTCTGTGATATGCTTTCAGGCTGTGAACGAACGTATGTGCAATATTAGAATCAAGGGTAAATTTAAGAACTTATCTGTGATTTTTATGCTTTTTATGCCCCAACTGAAGATGCAGAGGAAGAAGAAAAGAACTACTTCTATGACATGCTGGAAAATGAGGTGAACAAGTTACCAAACTATGATCTCAAGATGGTACTGGGTGATGCAAATGCTAAGATAGGTAAGGAGGTTATGTGGCAAGATGTAGCAGGAAAAGAGAGCCTCCATACAACATCAAACAACAATGGAGAGAGACTTTGTAGTTTTGCAGAAGCAAATAATCTCAAGATTATGAGTACCTTCTTACAGAGGAAAAATATACATAAGGAAACATGGATATCCCCAGATGGCAGGACAAGAAACCAAATCGATCATGTCCTAGTAGACAACCGAAATAAAAGCAGTATCACTAATATTAGAAGTGTCAGAGAAGCTGATTGTGGGTCTGATCATCATCTTGTGCTGGTGAAAATAATGCAAAGAGTATCGTTAGGAGCGAAAACAAAGATCGTTAAGATGGATGTACTAGCAGTTGAAAAGCTTAGAGATAAAGAAGTAAACAAAAACTTTCAAATATCTCTAACAAATCGATTTCAAGCACTAAATAGTATGAACGACCGAAATGAAGAAACACAAGACTTAGACAAATATTGGGAAGACTTTAAGAAATCTACAATGGACTCAGCAACAAAAGTTTGTGGAAAAAGAAAGAAACCAAAAAAGAACCCATGGTTTGACGAAGAGTGTGAGCAAATGATCAAGGACAGAAATAATAAGAAAAAGGAATGGACAAGAAACAACTCTATAACGAACCGAGCCGATTATTATGAGGCAAATAAAAGAGCTACAAGGTGTTTGAGAAGAAAGAAGAGAGAATATATAAAATCACTACTGGAGAAAGCCGAAAATGACCAAAGAGCAAATAATTCAAAAGGATTTTATAAAGGAATAAAGCATTTTAGAAAAGGATACACCCCAAACACTCTTGGAATAAAGAATAAGGAGGACCAGATAATAACACAGAAGAGTCAAGTAATTGAAAGGTGGAAAGAGTACTTCCAAGACCTTCTAAACTGCGAACAGGATACTCTCAATGAGGAGGAAGAGGAAACTTACCAGAATGTAGAACCATGGGTAGAAGAGCCCACAATAGCAGAAGTGGAAAAGGCAATTAAAGAACTAAAAAACAACAAAGCACCAGGAGACGATGGTTTACCATCTGAATTACTGAAAAAGGGAAGACAAGTAATATGTGAAAAGCTCCATGGACTAATTAAAAAAATATGGAGGGAAGAAAGACTACCTAACGACTGGAAGGAAGCGACAATATTACCCATTTACAAGAAAGGCGACAAAGAGCAGTGTGAAAACTACAGAGGTATATCACTGCTAAGTACTGCTTATAAAGCTCTTTCAAAAATAATTCAGCGCCGATTAGAAGAATTCACCGACACAATAATAGGGGACCACCAAGCGGGTTTTATGAAGGGACGTTCAACCTCGGATCAAATCTTTGTCTTGAAATCAGTCATTGGCAAGTATTGGGAATTCGATCGCGAATTCCATGGACTGTTTATCGATTTCTCGAAAGCATATGATTGTCTCAATAGGAAGAAAATATGGAAAAAGATGGAAAAGTTTGGTATACCAAAAAAACTTATTAATCTAGCTAAGATGACAGTCGAAGGGTCTAAGTGTAAAGTCAGAATTGAGAGTGAATTGTCTGATGCTTTTGAAGTAATAACAGGAGTTCGACAAGATGACGGGCTTTCACCTTTACTGTTTAACATAGCTCTAGAAGATGCCCTTCAAAAAATTAGACATAAAAACTTAGGTGTAACAGTAGGATGTAAAATTAATATATTAGCATTTGCCGACGATGTAACTATTTTAACTGAAACTAAAGAAGACCTCGAAGAGTTAACCAAAATTTTCATTCAAGAAACAGGATGCATGGGTTTAAAAATAAATGATGAGAAAACCAAGTACATGCACTTTGAAAGAGGTGGCCACCTGCTTACGGAAGTAAATATAGAAGGACATAGTTTTGAAGAGGTGGAGCAGTTTAAATATCTGGGAGTACTAATATCCAATAAGAATAGTGAGTAATTAGAAATTGTAAACAGAATAAACCTAGCCAACAGATGCATGTATGCTTGCAATAAGATCTTGTTGTCAAAGTTACTGTCATGCCGAACAAAAATACGAATATATCAAACGACAATAAGGCCAGTACTTTTATATGGTGCAGAAACATGGATATTAAATAAAAAAGAAGAGAACAAACTCATCGTGTTTGAAAATCGCATACTAAGAAAAATATTTGGTCCAACTTTGGAAAATGGAGAATGGAGGCGCAAGCATAACCAAGAGATAAGACAGCAGTACAATGACTGGGACATAATAGCAACCGCAAGATCAAGAAGACTGAGATGGGCAGGCCATGTATGGCGTAGGGAACAAGGGACGATACTGAAGGAAGCTGGATTGGGAAGACCAGTGGGAAGAAGACCTCTAGGTAGACCAAAAAGAAGATGGTGAGATGGGGTCAAGACAGACACCGCAGCACTTGGAACCACAATGGAGGAGGCAGAAAACAGAGAAATATGGAGGGAGCTTGTTGGTGAGGCCAAATCCCTTCTTGGGCATCGATGGCCATGGGAGTAAGAGTAAGTAAGTATTTTACAGAACTTTGTCTTATTTTTCAGTGGTATGTTGAAAATAGATTTATGTTAACTAGAGTACTTTTTTTTTTTTAACCTTACTCTGCCCATTCCTCATAGACTATTGATCTGTGCGAGGAACTTAATTAGGCAGAGTAAGGGGGCGAACCAGTACAGTAGAAGGTGAATATTACTGATAAATCTTCCAGTCTAGGGCGGATTCGAACCAGCCCTATCTCTAACCCAAGCTCAAAGTCCTGACGCCTTAGACCACTTGGCCACCGGCTCGCCTAAACATTCATTTAAGTAAAGGAGAGGAAAGGTCAGGATAAAAGCTAATTTTCTTCATTTTTTATAATAATAATACTCTTTATTGTCTTTACTAAAAATAATTATTAGATATAGAAATACATAAAACAAAGTAAATTAATACATTAATATTGTGACAATTCTTAGAATTTAAAATCTTCATTTTGTAAAAATTTGTTTGGCAAGTAATTTATCATGGTTTTCTTGAAGGTATGGCCATATAGATTGTTGATGTGTATTAGTAAATTATTAAAGATTTTGGATGAATTGTTTTTCAAAATTTCTTCTAATTTGTTTCTTATAAAGTAGCTACTTTGAATTTTAAAATATTTTGTTTTGATACATAACAAGATGTTGTTTCAATTAGAAATGGATTCGAGCTTGTATTTTGATTTTTTTTTTTTTTTTCATTATTCTGGTTATCTTTTTATTGTAATTTAAAGATTCTAAAAGCACCAGGACTGTTTTCCCAGGGAAAAGTGCAGTATAATTTACTATGGATGAACAAAAAATGTATACCATTAATAAAAAAAACTAGTTACTTTACATATAATTCTTCATTGAGTGATATCTGATATTTATTGTCTGTGTTATCAAAATGGCATTCCAGGTAATATATGTGAATCAACTAAGATTCATAAAAATGTCGACTGATTAATTTGTGTGTTTTTAGATCTAGCAAAAATATAATATCATGTGTTTTATAATTTAGACATTCTTTATTAGCAAAAACATTCATGACAGTGTGTAGTAAATTTTATCCAGGTTCTTTGTCTGCTAACTAACTATAAATTAAGTTAGTTTACTAAAACTAAACTAATAAAATTAAGAATTATAGAATCCTCGTCATTTTTTAAATAAAATGAAAATGACATTTATATCATGGGAGACTGGAAAAACTCAGAATTGAAGTAAAGAGAATTGTCGATCAGCATGTTTTTAATTTCTCTTTAAATTTATTTAGATCTGAAGTCTTCATGAGATTTGGAAGCTCATTGTATAGTTTCATACCAAAATATTGAGGAATTTTTTCAAATACAGTGGAGTCACGGTAATAGGAAATAATTAATTGGAACCGAACTAATTACAGATTTTCTTAAAGCACTCTTTTAATAAATTATAATATAATATCCTACCATTATGTACAGTTCAGTTTTGAACGCAATAATGGCCTATGATAATAAGGAGATTCAACTGAGATGTACGATCAAACACCTTTTTTCAAGACAAAAAGTTGTGAGTCATTAGCGGAAATGATCCCGGGCCCAGCGCTTCTTGATGCCATTGTATTTGCTACTAGGCCACGTAATCAGCTGACAGCTGAAGTCGTGTGCATATTTTTGGCGTTCTCAAGCTACCTCAGACAGCACTGTTCCCACCTCCCACTGTCAGTCTCAATCAACAGTTGGAACTTGTGTGTTTACATATCTCAGTTTTGATGTATCCATACCGTACCACTGTGTACTAAGTTTTAGTTGTGAACTTATTTTATTGTTGTTATTTATACTATAATGGCTGGAATTATTTATTTTTTTTATCTAAAAATATTTATGAAATCATGTGCTTGACCCCTTAAGGTTATGCTATATACATAGTATTGATTCAATATAACCATGGTAAACAAT
The DNA here is from genome assembly GCA_035578905.1 of Stictocephala bisonia. Lineage (NCBI taxonomy): Eukaryota > Metazoa > Arthropoda > Insecta > Hemiptera > Membracidae > Stictocephala > Stictocephala bisonia. Next base: position 22,869 of record JAQJVL010007613.1, read on the forward strand.
ATTTCAAAATATGTGTTGCCTCTCAAATGAAAATAAAAGTCTGAAATAACTGACTTAAATTTTTGTTGAATATATTGTACTCCCAGGGTGCTTTCCGATTGATATTTTTATTTTATGTCATTAGTTTTTAAGTTCACTTGAGGTTTGTAATGCTTACTGATATACAGAAGTTTCTGCAATAAAGATTGATTTGATTGTACACCTTAAAAATCTGTGGGATTTAGCTAAATTAGGAAATATATTTACCTTTAATTTCTTTAAAAAAATATATGACTTTTTAAACATTT
>JAQJVL010007614.1:0-23153 GCA_035578905.1 Stictocephala bisonia
GTTTTGCCCTGCGTTTCGCGTACTGGGTAGCCGTTGGCCCAGTTCCGTTTCGTTCCGGTTTCCAGCAGCTTCGGTCAGGTTGAGCGGCTTCTAGGTTGTTCGGTCTGTTCACTTGTTCACTGCAGCCGTTCGTCACGAGAATATGTTAGGCTAAGGTTCCCAAAACTCCAGGGTCCTTGAGTGGGACTTTCAACCCTCAGCCGGTCGTCCGGGCAATGTTCTATCTTCTCCACTGCTAGCCTGGCCTGAGGACCATGTTGGAGCCTGGAGTTGCCCGCTACCCGCCCTACATCTTTGGTGGTAGAAGTCTTCAGTCCTCAGGTCAGTTCTTTCCATCTTTTCCCGGCGGCTGAGCTGGGGGTGATTTATAAAAAAAAAACAAAGAAGTATATAAAAACAAAAGAAGAAAAAAAGTTTGTGGAACTGTTTAATTTGTGCCTAGGCCTAAAACTGATGGGACAAAGTGGGCAACACAGCCATGGGGACCTATATATGTTTTTTTTTATTAAAAGGAAAAAAAACTTAAAAGACAAACAAAAGGAACTTTTTGGATGTTAATATTTATTTATATTTATATTTATATTTCTTGTTATTTAGTTTATTTAGTTTATTTTGTTGTTAGATATTTTAGAGTTTATATTTGTTAGGTCCCTATTGTTAAATTGTGTTGTTATTTATTTTTATGCTTTAGGCCTAGTGATTTAGTTATTTATTTATTTATTTCGTGTTTGGTGTTATTGATGTCAGGGGATAATAGAACGGTACCGTGTTATATTTTCTTTTAAATTATTTAATTTTTAAACTTTCACCAAAAGGGGATTATGGGACTTTTACTTAAATTTAATTCGGAGCTGCCCAGGGATTCCGGCTTACTCCCTGGCCCGGTGGAATCAAGGGATGCGGGCCAAATTGCCGGTGTAATTGGTGATACCAAAAATTTTATAATTTTCTTCACTTTTAGTTGGGGCCTATTAAATTTTTCTTACGTTTTGGGGTGTCTCAGGCAAAACTGCAGATAGGCCAGGTAGTTGTTAATTTGTTAATTTTGGTATTTGTAGAGTTTGTGGTATTTATAGCGTTTGTTATTATTGTGTAGTATCTTGGTAATTTTAGTGTTTGTTATTATTTATTTAAGTGAAAATTTATATTGTGGCCTTCTGCCTATTTTATATCGTGGCCTTCTGCCGTTTTTGATTATGTTAATAGTGGTTTTTTTGGTAATAAATTAGTTTCGCTCAGCTGCCGAGTTTTATTTTGGACCCTCCAACTGCCACCCGTGATCCCATCGCTTTACGCGTTTTGAGCCATCCCCCAGTTGGCACGCTTCCCAGCTTTGGTGGGGGGATGGGTCTCACATTCACAATTAATTTGTTATATAACATTTTTTGTTGATTGATTTTCATTTTTTGGTTTTAATTTAGATAATTTACTACGAAGGCTTCCTGATGATGTAAAACTTGTTCGAATTTTAAATTTAGAATTAAATTTTTAAATTTTCTCAGAAAGGTTTTTAACGTAGGGTATGAAGTTAAAGCATACCCTACGTTAAAAAGCATGCAATGTTCTGACGATTACATGCTTTTTTAGGTTTATTTCCTCTCTTTAATTTTTGAATAAGTTTATTGGGATGGTTATTCATTTGTAGAAAATGGCACATTTCTTCTTTTTTGTAATTTTTATTTTCAATTGAAGATAAAATAAGTTCATTTTTTGGAATGAACTTTTAGCAAGTCCAATTTAAACATGTTCAGGATGGTTAGAAAAATAATTTAAATACTGTCCACTAAATGTTTTTTATGATATAAAGAGGTTTCAAGAGTATTGTCTTCTGTTTTGGTTATTAATATGTCTAGAAACGGAAGTTTTCCTTCTTCTTCTTTTTCCATGGTAAATTTTATTGTTGGTCGTATTTCATTAATAAAATTTTAAAATTTAATATGTATATCATTTTGGTTTTCCCAAATACAAAATATATCGTCAACATAATGGAGCCATATTTTCGGTTTGATAGTCCATTTATTGAATGTTAATTCTTCAAAAAATCTATAAAAGTGTTATTTATTTTTGGACTAAGGACTCCTCCCATCGGTAAACTAGAAACTTGTTAATAAAATTGTTCATTATTTTGGAAGTAGTTATTATATACACAGACATCTAGTAAATTTAAAATGTTATAAATAGATACATTGGTTCTTGAACTTAAATTTTCATCTTTCTCTAGTTTTGATTGTGTTATGTTTAAAGCTTCAGCTACAGGTACTTTTGTAAAAAAGGCTAAACATATCATAGCTAACTATAATGTCTGAATTTTTTATTGTCAAGCACTTTAGTTTTTCTAAAAAATTAAATGAGTTTTTAACGTATGAAAAAGAATTGCCAAATAAAGGAGTTAAAATTGGGAGGAGAAATTTAGACAGTTGATAAGTAGGGCAGTCAATAAAGCTTACAATTAGTCTTAAGGGAATTTCTTCTTTATGTAATTTATGAAGACCATAAATATGGGGTGATTTAGAGAAATTTGGATTTAATTTGAGATGATTTGTTTTACTAATCTTGTGTTAAACATTTTTAAGCAAATCTTTTACTAGTTGTTCGATTTTTTTAGTAGGATCTCTTTTTAATAATTCATATTCATCAGTAGAGACTAATTCATTGATTTAGTGATATATTCAGTTTTATCTAACACCATAGTTATTTTGCCTTTATCTGCTGGAAGAATAACGATTGATTCATCACTTTGTAGTGTTTTAAGAGCCAAAAACTCTTTTGTTGATAAATTAGGTTTTGGTTTTTTTTAATGTTCATCAAGGACTTGTCTTATTTGTGCCCTGTAATAGTCTTCTTGTTCAGGAGGAAGTAAACCAGCAGCGTAGTCCGTGGGCAAAACAAAATCAATGTTTGAATAATTACAATTTGACACTGTAAAGTTTAATCCTTTATTTAAAAGAGAAGTTTCATCATCATTTAGTTGTCTTTTGGATAGATTTAATACAAACATGTTACTATTAAAATCATTAATGTTACCTTCAGTTTCAATTTGGTAACAAAAAGGTCTTTCTTTTGATTTAGTATTTTGTTTAGAAATAAATCGTTCAAGTTTTAAATTTGTTTGGAATAAACATTATAAATCATCTCGTTTACATTTTTAAACGTATCATAGGGAAAAATGTCAAGTTCAATTGGATGGAGTCTTTGTATAAGTTCATCATGTATAATTTTAAGATGTTCACTTACATTGTCTCTTATTTGATACCAGTTTTTAATTTCTTCTTGTAACCAAATAAGTCAAAGCAAATTTAAAGATTTTGATTTAATTTTAATCTGGATATAATTAGGAAATATGTTATACTTACGGCATTGGTTATTAAACCAAATATGTTGGCCTGAGAGACGTTTTGATTTTAATTTTTTGTACAAAATGCAGTCGTCTAGTATCAGCTTGCTGTAGGAGGTTGATAGTTTCTTTATTTGATACTTGGTGGAATTTCGATGGATTTAAATTGAACATTTTTAGTAATTCCACAATTTTTAATTTTTGATTAATGCATTTTCGCCAGTTATGGCATCTTCAGATCATAATAACCAAATTGTACAAAATGTTTGTAAAACACAAGAGTGCAAACTTGAGGTCAAAAGGATGATCCTGTCAGAAAATACAGCCACTCAAAGAATTTAATGTCAGGGTTGGGCAAAAGTTTGGAATCTATTTGTTAATTTTAAAACTAAAAAGAAAAGTAATAAAACTTTGTGGTTATGTAAATGTCCATGTACCAAACATATGGACATATTTTATTTGTTTTTTGTATATCCAGGGGATGGCCCATGAAGGAAGTCTTAAAAAATTTAAATGAAAGCCTACATCGAGTTATACCTCATTTTAAAGGTCTTTGTTTGTACAATACAAAAGTGCAGATCTGAAGTCAAAAGAATTCAGCGATACCCACTCACAAAATACAGTGATTCAAAGAATTTAATGTCATATTACTGATTCTGCTTAGTTATACGGCTATTTATTTAACAGTTTCAGGTCCCTTTTGCTGATTATGTTGTTGATTGTTAACAATCGTAACAAGCAACTGGATTATAAAAATAACTATGCTATTTAACTAAGATAAAAATAAGAAAAATGTATTAAAGCACTGTTGACAGTAGGTTTACCTAAAATAGTTTAAGAATATTATTATAATAATTTGTTACTTAATTATGGGAAATTAAATTTCACAAAAAATGTTAGATAAATTATAGCTCTAGATAATAACTAAGCAGCATTAGATAATAACTATATTATATTTGTCTTAAGCAGTGTTAGTTATATGACATTAAATTCTTTGAATTGCTTTATTTTGTGAATGGGTCATCCTTTTGACCTCAGATCTGCACTTTTGTTTTGTACAAAGATCTTTAAAATGAGGTATAACTCGAGGTAGGTTTACATTTAACATTTTTAAGACTTCCTTCATGGGCCATCCCCTGGATATGCTAAAAACAAGTAAAATATGTCCATATGTTTGGTATAGAGACATGTACATAACTACAAAGTTTCATTGTTTTTTGTTTAATAGTTTTAAAATTAATAAATACACTCCAGACTTTTACCCAACCCTGACATTAAATTCTTTGAGTGGCTATATTTTCTGACTGGGTCATCCTTTTGCACTCAGGTTTGTACTATTGTGTTTTACAAACAAATACCTTTAAAATGAGGTATAACTCGAGGTAGGCTTACATTTAAAATTTGTAAGACTTCCTTCATGGGCCATCACCTGGCTATGCGAAGTACAAGTAAAATATGTCTAAATGTTTTGTATAGGGACATATACATAACTACAAAGTTCCATTACTTTTCTTTTAATTGTTTTAAAATTAATAAATACATTCCAGACTTTTGCCCAACCCTGTATATATTTAGTGTGATAAAAATGATGAGCATTATCAGCACCAATAGACATTTAGTGGCAATAAATAATATAAAAAACAACGTGTCAAAATTAATTTTAATAAATATTAACTTATAGCAAAAATTACACATCCAATAGCAAGAAAAACCCCTAGAGAAATGGCCACAATTCCTGCGAGTCCAAGATACCAGAACTTGGTGTGGGCTTGGTCAGATAACTCTTCTGCAAAAATAAACAATTAATTAACCAAAAAAGGGTTGCAAGAACTTAATAAATATTCTTAAATCATTTCAAACAAAGCATAAGACAATGTAATATTAGCTTATGAACAGATAAATATGACATCATAATGAAATTGAACTAATTAAATAGTGGAATAATTGAAGGTTGTAAACCAACCAATATAAATCTGTATTGAATTATATTTCTGTTCTGAGAGTGTAGTATTGCAGTTTGTTTGGAATTCATTATATCATTGGATTTATTATCATTCATAGATTTAGTTGAACTCTTCCGACGAGTCAGTGTTTTTTAACTACACAATGTTTCAAGAGCTATGAAACTCCTCTCGTTCTCAAGTGGCCTAAATTAACTTACATTTATTATACAAATGAAAGGAAGAAAGGCCTGGAGAGTATATCTCAAAACTTTCTGTTGATAAAATCACTGACTTGTTAGAAAATGCCAACTAGATTTAAGAATAATATGTCTAGGATCGTTTACAGTGTTGATGTGAAATAAAAAAAATCACAAAACAGAAATAATCTTACAACATAAAAAACAAACATTGAAGATTGAAACTCGAGTATAAAAGGATTAACTTATTAATATTCTTAGTTCATAATCTTTATTGTCATTGATAATATTTTATCATGATATAGGCGTAGTCAAGTAATAATATAGGCCTATATATAAGTAGGCTTAACAATTTATACAAGCAATAGTAAATATATAGTGTGATAGATGCAACTTTAGAACACAATTTAAAACTTTAAGTGCGACAGTTATTTACATTGCAATGGAACTTATTATTTATTTATTCTCATTCTGTCTATGCCAGATGCATTTTTACTTTGTGTACATACATTGTTAAGTGACAACGGTCCAAAACCCATCAAGTAAATTTCTAAGTGGACCTCTCGGAATTTGAACCTATGACCCTCTGCACATGAAGCAGACCTTATTTATAATTTACATTTACAATAAGCCTTATTGATAACCAATTTACATAAAGCCAAACTCCTTTTGAACAACTACATTTAATTTTAGTCACCACTTTGATATTAAATTATTAATCAAATAAAAAAACTATGTTTACATTATGGTTTAAAAACTCCTCCACATTATAAAATGAATTTTGTTGAAGCCAATTTAGTACTTTATTTTTTATCTCCCTAATGAAAGCACCATGAGCAGTTACATCAAGTTAAATGATCAGGATATGAATCTATAAATAAATAATCTTTGGGGAATATTTGTTATTTGCTGGATTATAATTGAATTAAAATAAATGTACCCATCACTGGAAAGAAGTAAATATTATTCTTTTTTATATTATGACCTACTTTTATAGCCAGGCTCTTTCTCTTCTGTTTCTGATAAGAATCTGCGTAACCGATGAAAATTAGGTACACATTCTGTTACATTAGGAGTTGATTCTTTCCAGTCGTGAAATCTGCAACAGAAAATAAGCATCACAGTTTATATTAGAAACCTTTTACCTGCTTTGTTGAACCTATATCAAAACTTTGTTGAATATAATATTTATGATTTGTATCCCTAAATTTAATACTTGCTCATTAACATGCAAATAAATCAAATGCAAACAATAATAATACTTGATGAAACAGAAAAAGATAGTAAGTTCTTTATAAAATATTATGTACCTGATCATTCCTCATGAATGCAATTATTAATGAAATATTAGGTATTTAAAGCTCCGTACGTTTGAATAACATTTTGACTGAGACTGCTCCGTTATTGTGACCAGATTGAGTAAAATAAATGGGGTTACACTATTGGGTCCTGGAATAAAAATAAAAATAGTGAATCAGAAAATATATTGGTGAATGTAGTATCATAAGAATACTTCATCCTTCTGTGAGGTGTTCCCAAGGATGCTTATTAAGTCATCTCTGCATGGGCAAACAAAAAACAAAATTAGTGATGAAGTACAGACCTTGGCTTAGTTATTAACATACTAATTCGAAGAACATAATCTTTCTGTTTTATATGTGATATATGAAACCAAGCAAGAAAAGCAGATTATAGCAATGTTAATGGAAATGGCCTTTTTAGGAAAACATAATCTGAGAGAAAACTGCCGTCCTCTTTATCACTTATAGGTAAGCTGGAAAATTTTAGTTGCAGATTAGAATTCAACACGTCTTTCATCAAGAAGCACAAAATGCCCACAATAGTGCCTTGGAGCGTCTTATTCTGCCCCAACTAAATGAACTATAAAACACTTCAATTTTACACATATATCATTCCGATTTTTTACTATGAATATTATTTCATCCAGTATCTCTTGTCAGTGGTCCTAATAACCATTTTTATGAATAACCACTGAATCGTTATGTTCTTATTGGCCAAGAATAAATTATTACCCCATAAATGTGACCTGTAATAAGATAATGTGATGGTCACTGACAGGGCCTGATTAAGGATTTAGGCGCCCGTAGGCTATCTTGGGCTTGGCGCCCCTCTCCCACCACCGAGCTTCTCTCTTTTGATTCAATAATTAAAAGGGCTTAGAGGTGCAGCGGCCATTTAAAATTTTGTCATATAAAACAACATACGTCAATTAAAAGACCAATTTACTCTCTTAGGAAGAAAGAAAAGCTCGGAAATAAAATATATATTTTTCAAAGGTCTTAATAATGCGCTGTACTATATACAAATTGTAATGTATTGTCCTGACTACAAATTCAATGGTTAAAATAACTACGTTTGTTAATATTTCTAAAACAAAAAAACAGTAAGATTATTAAACGTATAAACTGCAAACTTGCAAAGGATGCTGAACATTGATTTTATCATGTAAGATGGTCTATTGTTGTCTAGGTAATATTATTTGGTCTATTGTTGTCTAGGTAATATTATTTTATCTTTTAAAAAGAAGTATGGTTTCTAATTATTTAACATTGGTCTTTTACGACAAACATAAATATATCACAGTTATATTACAGTAGACGTTTACATGAATTTGTATACATATGTTATGAACGTGTTAAAACTATGTGCATTTTATCACGTAAGTATAAACGGATGATAATGGGTACTTAAATGGTTTTCCATGTTACTGAGCAAACTGAATAGCTACGTATTTAAATTACTTTTTCAGTCATTCTGGATGAGCTCTTATAAGATATTTGTTAATTTTAAATTGTAGGAAAACTCAAACAATCCAAATCCAATAAATAAAGTTATTTATTGTATACGTATGGTTTGAGTTTCTCTACTTTTTCTACTTTAAATCACTGAAAAGGATTTCAAATGAATTAATGTACACTGTTATTAACTTTCTCTTATTTATTCAAGTAAAAATGTTACATAGGATTATAGGAATGACATTATTGATATAATACTTTGTGATTAATCATTTAATTACAATACCTAACAATGAGCTAGAAGATAAAAAAAAAAGTTTAATTACAATTAACAAAACAGTTTAGTTACTTGTGACGATTTATATATTTCTTACTTAAAGTCTTTTTTCCGTGCTTTTGATGAGGCGAACGCATTAATCAAGTCATCAATTGGAACGAGCTGCACGTAGTCACTTTCAATGAATAAGAGAGCGAGTGCCTGTAGTTTTTCTTGCCGTAGAGTTGACCTCAAAAAATTCTTCACTCGAGTAAGAGCAGAAAAGGACCTTTCTCCGCTGCAATTAGTTACCGCCATGCTTAAGAAGATCCTCAATGCAACTTCCACGTTAGGAAAAAGAGACTCAAGTTTTAAAGTTTTTAAATGTTTCAGTAGCCTGTAGGCTTTAGTACCTGGTGGTTTCATTTTTTTCTCTTTCGCCAATTTGTCTGCCAATACATTTTCCTCTTCATAGAATGTGTTGCTGTCTTTTAAAAATCTCTGAAAATACAAACACTCATCTGGAAATGATTCGTCTAAGTCTGTTGAATACTCATTCATTAACTTGGTTGCCTTTTCCTTCAAAATTGTGCTATCAGTTTGATTCAAATTCCACAAATAGTTGAATGAGTCTCGCAGTGTGTTATAAATCGATTTTCTCATTGTTAGATGTCCTAGGAGTGTATCAATAGCTTTGAAGTAACAATTTATCACGAATGATTTTCGTCCATCAAACTCTGTGTGCCCCTCTTTGCTTTCCCCAAAAGGCATTTTTTGTTTCTTTTTCCTTTTTTTATCTTGTTTGTATTCTTGAGAATTGCACATTAACGATGCCTTACTTTCAAAAATGGAAAATTGTTCCTCGTTTCTTAATGAACTCAGAGAAGACTCTAACAGCTCGTACAAAAGTGCCGTCTGATCTAAGTCTCCATCTTCATACTGAAGTTGTAAACTGACATCTTGAAACTTAGTAAGTATTTCATTCCAAAAGCAAATCATGATGGTTATCTCTAATGACTGAAGCTTCTCTATCAGCTGTTTGGCTTCAAGTCGAACTTCCTTTTTATCTTCTTCGTTCGAACTGATGTCTTGTAAAGCTGCGACTATTTGTTGATAGCACTTGTGCATAGCTTTACTGGCGTCTGCTCTTGCACTCCAGCGAGTTTTTGAAAGGCTTTTAACTGTCAAAGAGTGTTTATCATAATGAGACAAGAGAGTATCCCATCCTTGTGTAGAAGAATGAAAAAAGTTGTAAATTTGCTGTTCAAGGGCAAAATACTCAACAGAAATAGCGCTACTCTCAGCAGCAGCCGAACCTACTAGCTGTAGAGAATGAGCTGCACAAGGAATGTAGTGAGCAAGTGGGTTTTGCTCTTTAATTCTGTTTTGTAGCCCTTTGTAGCACCCTGACATATTACTTGCGTTGTCGTAGCTTTGTCCTCTGCAGTCACTGATATTTAAGTTCAAACTTTCAAGGGTATTCATTACGGCCTTCTCCATGTCTTCTCCTTTATGGCCACTATTTGGGATGAAAGTTATGAATCGTTCATTAGGTGACCCGTCAAATGCTACAAAACGAATGATAAATGTCAACTGATCTACGTTGGAAACATCGAGAGTAGAGTCGACAATGATTGAAAAGTACTTAGCATTCTTGATATCTAACACGATTTTGTTTTTCACATGGTCTGCTAAAAGTACAATAAACTCGTTCACTATCGTAGAAGATAAGTATGAGGGCACTCCCTTGACCAAACGAGCCACATGGTCAGCCATAAAAGGATCAAACTTGCAGAGAAGCTCGATACAACCTAGAAAATTCCCATTACTGGTTGATCCCAAAGTTTCATTTTCACCATGAAATGGAAGCCCTCGAGAAGTTAAATACTTACCTACTTCAACAACCCTTATCAAAACACTTCTCCAGTACTTCACTTCTACTTGATGCTGCTCATGCAGCTTTGAATCAATCCTCTTAGATACATTCATTCGGGTTAAATATTTGTTCATACATTCCCTGTGTTCTAGACTTTTATCGTGTTCTTGGATTTTATGAGAATTTTTCCAATCATTAAAACCACAGTTTGCCAAAGCAGTTTTCCCCCCATAAAGCTTGCAAGGAGCACAAAATACATAACCTGTCGATTTTGAATAAATAAGGTGAGTTCTCTTCACTACCTCGCCATTTACAAGTTTTTTGAAAAAACAAGCTTTATTCAAATACCGGTTTTGACCAGAATATTGTCTCATAGATTTGGAAAAATCCACATCGTCATTTTGGTTAATACTGTGCAGCGCAAAGTATTCGCGCAATTCCTCGTTTACTTCCCACAAAGCAGGATCATCAAGATTTTGTGGATCTTTTACCTCTATATTTGTTGATGATGAATTCTGTAATTGCTGTCCAAAATCTGCAATAGGTTCGCTTGATGAAGGTACGGGGACGAAGGCAGGTGCAGTTTCCGGTGCTAGCAGTATGGTGTCTGACTCATCCGTGACACTGGTGGTCGGAGTCGCCTCCACTACTTCGTTTTCCTCACTACACTCAACGATGGGTTCACTTCTAGTAGCAACCGGTATTATTTCAGAAGAGCTAAGAGTTTTAGGCTTATTAAAAAATGCCTCTAGTTTATGAATTTTATTTACGAGAGCACTTTCGCGTTCATTATGCTCCCGAGCCCTTTTACGATAATCAGAACCACTTGGCTTTTTACTCATGGTGTTAGTGTAGCCTAGCCTACAATCTTTGGAACAGGAAAACCAGTTAGAAGTTTCAAATAGTACAAACACTATACTACTCTCTCAGTTTCCAAGTGTGTATACTTAACTAGCGACAACACCAATTTATACCAACAAACCATAATTATTAAAACAAACAAACAATGCGGACTTAGCGGACATACAGATACACTGACTGACCTGACTAGGCTAGTGACTGCAGTTAGTTGCTATACAATCTTTCAGAGCGTCAGTGTTGCAAACTGCGCATGGTAGCCTACATGGCGGCGCCCGTCCCGCGGAACAAAATTTCCCTTTTAGTTTCCTACCATTACGTTACGATAATTCATTTCATTTCGATGGTTATAGCTAGGCTAGACGCTATTTATTAATGACATCTTCCACTTAATATTTTTTTTCTATTGGTAGTTTGTAGTCAGTCTAAGCTGGAAATCATATATTTTTGTTATAACAAGCACTTCATCTTAAATTCCGAAGCAACCCCCAAAATGCATTGGCGACCTCGCGCCCTAGGCTGTAGCCTACTTAGCCTACTGGTTAATCGGGGCCTGGTCACTGATAAAATATATGTTCTAATTAATGCAGCATGATTATTATCAGCTCTGTTTATTGGCTTACAGGAGCGGCAGGGGTTAAGGGGCTAAGGCGGTGGCTAGCCACCCAGCCGGTCGAGGTTTGGTTCCAGGCATGACCACTAACAGTTTTTGCATTGCCGCTCCCATGATTCGGAAGTCACGTTAAGCTGCTGGTCCCCAGGTTGTGATAGAGAGGGCTTCTTAGCCCAAACTTCACCTGGTAAAATAAGACGATCTTTAACTTTTATTTATTTTTTTTTAAAGGTGGAGCATACTGGGCAGAGGTAATTTAGAAAAGGGTTATTTTAATTTAATAATTACTCTGAAGGTTCACTTGTTTAAGAAATTTAGAAGATAAAGGTTTGATCACTAGAAAATGTTACAATAAGTGTGGATCCCACAGCATTATGATCCCTAATTTGCTGGGGAGCTTCCAGCTACATTGAGAAAGAATTTAGGATATTATCGGTTTGAGAACAGAAAAGGTAGAGAGCGAGAATCAGGATTGTCTCGCATTTAAGGTTCCTGCACACAAACAACCTTTGGACTGAACCAGCTTATGATGCAATAAGACCAATTTACTATTTATACAGTGAAATACTTCTCAGTTCGTACTACATGTTATTATAATAACTACAGAACTGCAGCCAATCGTCGCATTGGTTATGAAGTAAGTAACAATAGACTGTGGTGTAGTAAGTAAGGTCGGATGAAACAAGGGAAACCATAAAAAAACAATGTACTTTGATATATATATATTTTTTTAAGGAGATGGCGTTCTCCTTATTAACCTTACTCTGCCCATTCCTCATAGACTATTGATCTGTGCGAGGAACTGATTCAGACAGAATAAGGGGGCGAACTAGTACAGTAGAAGGTGAATATTACTAATAAATCTTCCAGTCTAGGCCGGATTCGACCAGCGCTAACTCTAACCCAAGCTCCAAAACAGCATTCGTTTTGCTGAATTATTGATAACAAAGCCAATAGATTAACTTTAAGTCCTGACGCCTTAGACCTCTCGACCATGTATACCCTTAGACATAAAAATAATATTGTAGAATATTATATGGGACAATTAATATTTTAATAACAATTTATTCTCATGAATTTAAATTTGTTACTTCAGACTTTACTGCAATAAATTAATGGGCAGACTGACATTATTTTTATAAAATGCATTCCTGACGTTGTCAACCAAATAAATACTTACTTATCACATTGGCAAATGTTCTCTTCCTTAGAACAAACCATTCGGTAATCCACACATTCATCATGGTCTACACAGGGTTCCCCATACTGCTTTGTGTCTATAAAAATAAAATATACTGTTGGAAAATAAGTATTAAATTAGGGAAACTTGAATATTTAAAACACATATTTTATTTCGCTTTCCTTAAACCTTTTTATTATAATTATTTTTTATTTATTTGGATCAAGGGTTAACACCAATTTAACAAAGAAATTAAAATGCAAACTAAAGTAATGGGCAAGATGGCATGAGTAATGCTAGAAATATTAAGTAAGTCTTAGTCCAATATAACATATCCAATATAAAATATTAAATGGCTTAGTCCAATATAACAGTGACTTTCCTCTTGAAGGAGTCTACCGATTCACTGAAGAAATCAATGTCAGAGGCAACCATACTCCCAAGCCTCAGCAGTCTGGATAGGCCATTGTGGTACGCATAGTTAGTTGCCTGGAAACGTCTGCGGAATAATGTCTTAGAGCGAGTACCACGTGGGGTGCAGAAATTAATGTTGGAGAGTAGATAGGGGCAATCCAGGAGACCATTGGCAAACATGTAGAAAGTTACCAAGTCAGAGAGTTGACGCCTCAAGTGAAGTGGAGGAAGTCCAAGACGGGCGCCAACCTCACTCACAGGGGTGGTGCGGTATCTGTATCCAAGCCGGGGGCCGAGCAGCCTGATGAATCGGTTCTGGATACTCTGAAGCTGTTCGATGTGGTTGAGCTGATATAGTGACCGGATGACAGAGCCATAATCAAGGATAGGGAGCACCCAAGATTTATAGAGGCATACAAGGGTAGAAGGTGAAGTGAAATCCCTGGAGGTTCTGAATAAAAACCCCAATAAGGAGTTGGCCCTTGCTGTAACTTGGATAATATGCTCTAAGGGGCTGAGGGATGGAGTCATAACTACACGCAAGTCCTTCACCCTATAGACCCTCTTGAGAATGGCGTTATCAAGATGGTAGTCATGTAAATAGATGTTAGGTCCACGCCTGAAGGAGAGCACCTCACACTTTAGGAAATTGAGTTCCATTGCATTCTCTCTGCACCAGCCACTAATGGCAACAAGGGAGCTTTGCAGGTTCGTTAAGTCATCGTACAAACGTACTCTTCCGAATATCATTATGTCATCTGCATAGATAAAGTACTGGGAGGTAATTATGCTGCCAATATTGTTCATGAAGAGGATAAATAGAAGCGGGCCAAGGTGAGAGCCCTGAGGGACTCCAGACAATACACTGAAAGGTCGTGGGAACGAGCCATTGCATTTCACAACAAGAGTTCTGTGTCTCAGGTAGCTATCCATCCATCGAAGAAGAGAGCTCTTCACACCGTAACCCTCAAGCTTGGCAATCAACAAGGAGTGATTGACCTTATCGAAGGCTTTTGAGAGGTCCAAATAGATGCAGTCCAGCTGGCATTGATCGATGAATGCTGACATGACACACTCTTGAAATTCAAGTAAATTGGTTATGGTAGAGCGGGACCGTAGGAATCCATGCTGTGCTCGAGAGTTGCATTTGCGAAGGTGGAAGTACAGATGGTCCATAATGATGCTCTCAAACACCTCGGCAATGGCAGGCTGGATAACAATTGGACGATAATTCCTCACATTGCCATGGTCACCAGTCTTAAGGATGGGAACGACAAATCCTTGCTTTAAAATTGAGGGGAAAGTTCTTTATCAAATTGTAAATTACTTTAAAGAATTTTAGTTTTGCTTTTGGGTCGTTATTATAAAATTCCTGGTGTTACAGTAAACCCTCCATTTAACAGACCTTGATTTAACGGACCCCGATTTAACGTACTTCGGATTTAACGAACAGCTTACAACTACATTACAGTATCTAAAATTCTATATTTCACGAAATAAAGGTTATTAAGGAATTGTTTTTGGAAAAATATAATTTATAAAATCTGCAGGTAAATCATCTTTATACAATATTTATTTGTATATTTTATTAATATCTGAGTTAACTATTAGCTGGCATCATCACAATTAGTTTTGATTAAGGTGTGGCAATCTCATAACAGCTTGAGGTGAGTTCACCCTGATTTAACGGACTAGAGCCAGTCCCATATAGTTCGTTAAATCGAGGGTTTACTGTAGACTATTTGTAATTTTATTTGTAGGTATTTTATAAGGAGTGTCACGAGAGGGATTTTAAAAATGATTTTAAGGGATTGATAACATTTATTACTAGAAAAAATTGCAAATAATAAGTTACTATGACAAATATTTGTTTTTTACCCTGGATATTGGAAAAAGAATATGATGGAATAATTGATAACATCATGTTTTCTCAACTTTAAACAGTAAAAATGTGTTGGTTTTATTCTTTAATATTAAGAGAGTAAATAGGGATGATCAGAATAATAATTGGTGTTCAACAGTATAGGTTAGATAAGTTTCAGTTGTCCTTAACAGAATATGTTCATTTTCCTGAAGAAATAGATATGTTGCAGGTGCCATTATTTTGTATTAAGTTGTTAAAATTAAATAATATTTACTTATATGTTTCTTTTAAGTTTGTGTACAACGGATGTTTAGGGTAGATATTACTTCCACTAGTGTAGGTGGATTAAAAATAAAAAGCTGTCAAGGCAAAGGCAGTACAAGTGCTTCTGATGAACTCAACACTCGCAAAGACATTGGTAGAAAATAGTATCTTAAGTGTCTGATTGCTGTCAAAAGGCCTCACATTATAATATTTTTAAATATTGGTTTGTTATTGTGTTTAATTTTATGATACCATATATCAATAAATACATATAAAAAAATCGCTTAAAATTGAACTGGATCCTTACTTTTCGCACAGTTACATATTAAAGGTTAAGTTGCAAGGCACTAGGCCAGGAATTAATATAAAAGGACAGACATGATATCTGCCAACTTACATATGAAGACAAATCAACTTACACAAAGCACAAGGGATTATATAAAATATCCAACATTGTATCAAACTTTCAGTGCCAGTGGTATTTTCATCAGGTAAGGAAAAGATTAACTGAGTTCCCACTGTTTGTGGATATATTCACAGAGAAGTAAGAAACAGAGGTCACATCTAATAGTGCGCTGAATGTATGTTGAGTGAGGAAATTGGTGTGGCGAGTAGTCATTTCTCTAGTTTGCTGTGGAAGCAGCACCCTCACCAGTCCCCCCTTCTCATATCCCCTCCATATCCCTTTCTTCATTCACTCTCTCTCCCTCCTACGTTCACTCCAAACATCAACAGCAGACTCTGGTTGAACGGGCAAGCTGTGTAGTATTGACCCACCCGCCCTCCCAAACACGTACGGTAGTATTGACCCACCCGCCCTCCTATACACGTATGGTGGGTATTGACCCACCCGCCCTCCCATACACGTATAGTAGTATTGACCCACCTGGCCTCCCATACACAATCAATACGGTGGTATTGATATAGGGCTGGGTTGATCTGCAGGGATGACATAATCTTTGTCATTCATGAGAGGGAATGAATCTCCCCCTCATATATAGGAAGAGAACAATATTTAGAGTAATCCATCAACAACAATAACGTATGTGGGCGACCGTAGACAGACCACTTGCCTTCTCCCATGAGCTCATCTTCAGCTTAGAGCTTAGGCTTTCATGGCAACTCTAATCTGAACCTGTGTCCTTATATAGGAAACAAATTATTATTGAAGATAAATTAATCGAACATGCACAACATAGTTTACTAACTAAGTCTATCAGAAACAGTTTGAAAGTGCATGATGCTAAGTAAGGGTAAAACAAAAAGCACAAGTTACTGAAATTATAATACTCATACTGAACTCACAATTAAGTTCAAAGCTGTGCCAAAATACCCATTGTGATTAGGTATGATTTTTTTAAAATCTCCAGGTGCAAACAACTAGGACAAGCTGTTCAGTTCACTTGTGAGGTGCTAATTGATCGGTGTGAGCCTTTTAGAAAATCACTCAATATCATGTCTGGAAAATCTGTAATATTTTTCATTAAATTTCAGTTAAAATTTTTTTTCATTACTTATTATAGGAACACTCTATTTCTTAAAGTAAACTAGTGTTGCACTCTTTAGTGTACACACTATTTCTAAACATCACCATATAAAAGTGAATCAGACTGTTTAGACTGGAGTTCAGAGTTATTGGTTGTTGTTTTTTTTTTTTTTTTTTTTTTTTTTTAAAGTTTATGGAGCATTTAGTTTTTTAAATAGTTTTTTTAGTTGCCGTCTATTACAATAAGTGGACTTGTTATCGAAGACAAATTACTTAATAGTAACGGGTCATGTTGAGGCCCTAAGTTTAATTTAATTAACTGGATAATTTGATCTATACAAATAAGAAAAAAACCAAAAATGACTGAAGATCTTGCTACAGCATTAAGGGTGTTCGATCAAAAATCATTTTCGAATAAAATTGTTAGTATCCATCTAAGTAATAATGTGCTAAGGGAAGAAATTCTAATAAAATTCTTTATGGAGATATGACTGCCCAAAGTGACTAATTTTACCTTTTTGGTGAATAACTCATGAACAAACCATGTGATAATTTTATTGACATTTTGAGAATATAGTGAACAAAAGGTACTAACCAACCTAGTATACCTCATATAGTAAATCTAAAATTAATTTTTTAAGTGTTACCAATTATTTTTCTATAAATGATATTTGTTCAAATTTTGAGTTGAAATTTGTACAATCATTTTTGGTTAAAAAAGTGGTTTATTAAAATACATGAAATTCATTTCTAAAGTTTACTATAAATGAGGGAGTTATGTCCTTCTGTTGACTTTGCAGGGCGAGGCAGGTGGGGACTAGGGGGGGGGGTGAGAGGGAGGGGAATAAATTGCTCTTTCGTTAGTGAGTCAAGATCTTCACTACTCTTAGCGGCGGTTTCAATAAAATCTAGAGCTAAATTCCTTAGAGCGCTAAACTGGGTGCTCAGACGAACGCCCTTAAAGGAATGATCTTCGGCTCTTTACACAGATGATAATTGCCTTTCAAAATCCTTATAATAAATACATGATCCATTTTTGTTAAAGTAAGTCCTCCCTTATTTCTTGACCAATTTTAACGTTTTAGGTGTCAAAAATTTACTCCTGTTCTTAGTTGTGTTTAAATGTGTACATTTATCAATATTTCGCCATAAATTTTCAGTAGTGAGAGCTATTAAAAGTAAATAAAGATGTTTGATTCCTTCTTGACAAAAGTTTATCATACATTCTATTTTTCATTTCCAAAAAAAATTAAAAGATGAAAAAAGGGAATCTAATGAAGTAGTCATAACAGATGACATTTTGAGTATAAAAAAGCAGCAGTTCAGCATCTTGAATCAAGCCATTATCTATGCTGTTATTGGGATGAATATCAATACAGGTGTATGATCCAAGAAGTCAAGTCAGCAGAGAACCTCTACAAAGTAGAGACATCAGACAATAGATCCAAAAATAACCATTTGGAATTTAGTAAACAACAAAAGATAATACAAAAAATATTGATAAACCTGAAATAATTCTCAAAAGTATCGATGGTACGGTGAGTTAATTACTGCCCAGAGTGATAAATGTAATGCCTTTGGCTAATTCTTTTCTGGTGTATGTAGAAATATAAAAACCACTCTGAATAAGCATAATACCATTAGCAATTCTGGTGGTAGGTTCATGAAACAGATAAAATATCTCCTGTTTTGCTTAAAAAGGCTGCTGAACACGTGTTCAAACGGATATATCTTGTCAATTCATCCTTCAAAAGTGGAACATAAATAAGTGGTTTAAATATATCTGTTGTCAGTCCTGTATTCAAGAGAGGAAACACTAAAGATTGTAACAGTTACAGACCTATATAGATTTTAGGTTAGGTTAAAGGGCACTAGGCCAGGAATTAGTATATTAAGAGAGATAGGACATCAGCAAACTTACCTTAAAAGACAAGTTCACTAACATCAGAGTAGTAGTCACAAACACAAAATACACAAAAGCTCACAAATTTTCAACACCACTGGCATTTTCTTCAGGTGAGTAGAGGGAGAGAGAGAGAGACACTGAAATGACTTCCACTATTGCTGGGTAGGTGGCTGTGGTGGGGGGGTGTACATCCATAGAGCAACACTCAGGTGTAGATGCAGTATTTCAGTTAGTATATATATATAAAAATATAAATGAAGTTTGCTGATGGGGAAGGGGTTGAAGGGAAGTGGTCTATCTTATGTTCAGATTAGGTGGGTCACGGGATTTTGTTATCCATTGGTGTGCTAATTCCATCCTTCGGAGTTGGGAACTATTGGCATGGGAAGGAAGGGATCTGATTACCTTAGTGGTGTAACACTGATCAAAATTTTGATTATGGAGAAGAGTATGGGCAGAGACAGGTTTTTCAGGATTTTGGACTTTGCAATCATGTCTATGGCCATTCATGCGTTTACGAAGGGTTTCACTGGTAAGGCCAATATATTGGGCAGGACAGTGCTGGCACTGGAGTTGATAAATTAGATTGGTGGAATCACAGGAGTGGTTTCCAGGTATCTTGTAGGTTAAGGAGGTAGTGGAGCTGGTAAAAGATGTGGCTGAGAGATGAATAGGGCAGGTTTTGCAAGATTTCTTGTTACAAGGATTGGAACCGGGTGGTTGCTGGTCTTTAGGACAGGTCAGGATGTTGGGATCAGGTAACTTAGGATGGACCAGGATCTGGCGGAGGTTTTTGTTTTGTCTGAAAGTTACAGTAGGAGGTTTTTCAAGGAGATCTTTGGTGTGGGGGGAAGCTTTTAAGATGTTGAAGCCATCTTTCAGGATTTTGTTGAGTTTTTGTAGGCCATGGTGGTAATTAGTGATAAGGGGTAAGCATTGGGAACTGCTTCTGGTTTGGGGCATGCCTTTCTACATGCACAACAAAATCCTGGAAATATCTAATGGTCACTCCCTTCATATCCTTTAAACCATCCTTAATCTGTACAAAGAAGAACACAATAAAACTGTTACTAGCCTACTTGCCTGCTATGAACTGATCATATCCACCAATCCCCATCTTATCAATGAACTTACCAATACTATTACCACTGCCAACAACCTGCTAACCAAACTCAACCAAACCAAACTAAAAAAACTTTCCAAACTCTACTTACAAACCCTCCAAACAGTTGGATTCCTTCAAATTAGGCCTAACCTTGAATCCACCTATCCTCTTATAGGCCCAAAACCTAACCTAGCTGACCTTCTTAATATACCCACACCCATTGGCCAACTCCCTGTTCTTCCCAAAAAACTGTGTACCAACCCATCCCCCGCAAGTGTCAAACCCACGGAAACAGTCAATCCTTCCAACCATTCCGTGTATAACCTATCAAACCACACCCTCTCCGAACCTGAATTGAGCATTTTGTCCAAAGGCCTTACTTTCACTCCTACTTCTCACCTAGACCAGTTCTCCTTAGTCTCTGATGTCATTTCCTTTGGCCGCAACCTGAAGTTGAAGATGTTTTTTGAGAACAACACCTTCAACCCTAATCCTACGAACCTGCCTTAAACCTGCCTAGCGCGCTTCAAACCTCCTTCCAGCTTTGACCCACCACCACTACCTCCTGACCATCCTATTGAACTTTACCTTAACTTCATCCTCCAAAAAGTGTCAGATCCTCAGTTCTTCTCCCAACTACCTAAAGATCAGAACCTTACCATCGCTGAACGCGGAGCCATAAAGTCCCTAAAATCCAATGACAACATTATGATCCTTCCTGCCGATAAAGGTTCCACCACTGTTATTCTTAACAAATCCGATTATATCAATGAAATTAACCTCCAGTTGTCCGATTCCAGCACCTACAAAAAACTTGACTTCGACCCAACTGAAAAACACAACCAAGAACTGAAAAATCTCCTCCTTCATCATGCTAAACACCAAAACCTAACCACCGCCAGCCAAATCCTGCTTATCAATGAACAGCCTACTCCACCCCAGTTTTATATCCTACCCAAAATCCATAAAGGCACCATCCCTCCCCCTGGTAGGCCTATTGTGGCCAGCTATAATTCTGTTACCGAACGCATCTCTGCCTTTGTCGATGATAAACTCCAACCTCTAGTACGACAACTTCCTTCCCACGTCCAGGACACCAATCATTTCCTTAGTCTCATCTCCAATCTTCCCCAACCTCTACCCCTTAACACCAAACTGGTTACCATTGATGCTACTTCACTGTACACCAATATACCCCACGCTCATGGCTTAGCTGCTATTGAGTATTTCCTCAATACACGCCCTCCAAACACCAAGCCTAGCACTTCCTTCCTAGTTCAGCTGACTCAATTCATCCTTGAAAAAAACCACTTCCAAAGTTCTGGCATTAACTACCTCCAGATCAAGGGTACCGCTATGGGTACCCGCATGGCCCCTTCCTATGCCAACCTGTTCATGGGGAAATTGGAGAAGACTTTCCTTCAAAAACAACCCGTCCAACCCCTCTGCTGGCTCCGTTTCATCGATGATATTTTCATGATCTGGACTGACTCCGAAAACAATCTTGAAACCTTCCTTCAAAGCCTACAAAACTTTTCATCACTGAATTTCACCTGGCAATCCTCTTCTGAACGCATAGTCTTCCTTGATGTTGAAATTGGATTGGAGGACGGTGTCCTTCAAACTGATATTCACATCAAACCTACCAATAAACAACAATACCTTCACTATACCAGCTGTCACCCCAACAACACTAAACGCTCCCTACCCTATAGCCTAGCCACCCGTGCCAAACGTATCATTTCCTCTCCCAGAAACCTAAATCAATACAACAACCAACTTGTCAGTGCTTTCCAAAAGAGAGGTTACCCTACCAACCTTGTTAAAAACCAAATCCGTTTAGCCCAGTCCCAAAACCAACCCCAAACCAGAAGCAGTTCCCAATGCTTACCCCTTATCACTAATTACCACCATGGCCTACAAAAACTCAACAAAATCCTGAAAGATGGCTTCAACATCTTAAAAGCTTCCCCCCACACCAAAGATCTCCTTGAAAAACCTCCTACTGTAACTTTCAGACAAAACAAAAACCTCCGCCAGATCCTGGTCCATCCTAAGTTACCTGATCCCAACATCCTGACCTGTCCTAAAGACCAGCAACCACCCGGTTCCAATCCTTGTAACAAGAAATCTTGCAAAACCTGCCCTATTCATCTCTCAGCCACATCTTTTACCAGCTCCACTACCTCCTTAACCTACAAGATACCTGGAAACCACTCCTGTGATTCCACCAATCTAATTTATCAACTCCAGTGCCAGCACTGTCCTGCCCAATATATTGGCCTTACCAGTGAAACCCTTCGTAAACGCATGAATGGCCATAGACATGATTGCAAAGTCCAAAATCCTGAAAAACCTGTCTCTGCCCATACTCTTCTCCATAATCAAAATTTTGATCAGTGTTACACCACTAAGGTAATCAGATCCCTTCCTTCCCATGCCAATAGTTCCCAACTCCGAAGGATGGAATTAGCACACCAATGGATAACAAAATCCCGTGACCCACCTAATCTGAACATAAGATAGACCACTTCCCTTCAACCCCTTCCCCATCAGCAAACTTCATTTATATTTTTATATATATATACTAACTGAAATACTGCATCTACACCTGAGTGTTGCTCTATGGATGTACACCCCCCCACCACAGCCACCTACCCAGCAATAGTGGAAGTCATTTCAGTGTCTCTCTCTCTCTCCCTCTACTCACCTGAAGAAAATGCCAGTGGTGTTGAAAATTTGTGAGCTTTTGTGTATTTTGTGTTTGTGACTACTACTCTGATGTTAGTGAACTTGTCTTTTAAGGTAAGTTTGCTGATGTCCTATCTCTCTTAATATACTAAGACCTATATAGATTGTATCTGTTTTTTTCAAAGATTTTTGAGAATGTTATGATAAGGCTACAGAGCTTCCAGGAAAATAATTTTAAAAAACCAGCATACATTTGTGAAGGGGAGAAAATATCTACAGCTATGCTTAATATCATGAAAAGGCAGATAAGGATCTTGATTACACAAACTGCTCAGCAGGTCTGTTGTACAACCTAAGTAAAGCTTTTGACATGGTCGATCATAGCTTGTTGTTACAAAGACTGAGTGAAA
>JAQJVL010007615.1:0-23131 GCA_035578905.1 Stictocephala bisonia
CCCTATGAATTAGGAAAGTAGATTTAATAAACAAATTAATTATACGCAAACTAAGCCAATATGTTTTCAATATTGTGGCAAGACACCGTATATTAATTTACCCTGTTAATATTTTTAAATTTAGCAGAAGTTCATTTTGTTGTACCCCATTCAAGGATTTAGGTTAAATTGTAGATAATTATTAAAGTAGATAATTTTATTAGTTAATAACGTAGTTTTATAACCTGTTTTGTGTACATGTAATTTAGTTTTAGTTTTTAGCACTTGAAAAAGGTTTGGGTTTTACCAAATCGAAACGTCGTGATTGGTAATTTTCACGTAATGATGGCAAATGTCCAACTACCTTTGTCTCCCTCATCTGATACTCCATCATTAACAAATTTCAAAAACAAAGTTGAACTCATCGAAGTTCCATGTATATTAGTTTTATCCATAATTCTGGTTTTCAACTCAACAGAACTCAATGACGTTCCATGAGTGTTAGTTTCAGGCCTTCATATTTAATTTAAAAAACTGGTGTTCAACACAATGGAACTCAAGGCACTTCCATGTAGGTTAGTTCCAGGCCTTATCATTTAATTTATAATTCTATTCTTCAACCCAATGGAACTCCAGAAACTTCCATGTAGGTTAGTTCTAGGCCTTTACATTTAACTCGGTCATTAAATGTATAACTCATAAGTTTGGTCTCCAACCTAACAGAACTTTAGGAACTTCCATGTAGGTTAGTTGCAGGCCTTTAAATTTAATTAATAATTCTGGTTTTCAACCAAAAGAAACTCAAGGAACTTCCATATAGGTTATTTCCAGGACTTTATATTTAATTCATAATTCTGGTTTTCAAACTAAAAGAAATCAAGGAATTTCCATGGAGGTTAGTGTGAAACCTTTATATTTAATTCATAATACTGGTATTCACCCAACAGAACTCAAGGAAGTTCCATCAAAGTTAGTTTCCTATCTCTGAGTCGCAGCTTTTAGTTAGGATATGTATCTTTTGTAAAATTGTTTGTGTGATTGGCTTTGTAATCGTGTCTTGATGCGTAAGGCTTCATACATCCTTGTAATTATTAAATAATCTAATGCCCAGTGATGTCCACTAAAAACAATATTTTTTTGGTTTATTATTTATTGCATGTCAGGATTTAAGTTAACGAATGAGAAATATTTTCCAAAACGATGAAATGTCCTTATTTTTATTTGTGTAGTACAATTTCAATAATCAGTAGAAGAGGGATGGATGCTGTTGAACCACCTCCAAACCATTGTGGGCAGACTTAATTACTGGTAATAAAAATGGGGATTGTGGGAATCATTTAACAATTTTACTGTAAGAATAAACTTAATACTTTCATTCGTTTATTTACTTTCCCACAGTTGTTATTATTATTTAATATTTTGTTGTTTTTTTAACATGTGTCTTCAGTTAGTTACCAACACAGAAAATTTCGTTAAATCATTTCTTATTGTAACTGTTTTCATTTTCATTCATTATTCATTAATGTTTTTATAGCCTGTTCATATTTATTTATACAACTTATCATTCAATTATATTTTTGTTATTATTCCTAATCGCATTATTTTTATATTCTTTTATAAATAAACACCTTCCTTCTCACCACACCAACAGTGGTGACTCCAACGTGATTTTTATGTTAGAAGTTTCCTTGTCCACAGTACAGTACTACCATGTGTCGCGTGGTCGCGTGTCATCTTCCCCCTCAGTGTGTCCCTCCTGCCCTTTCGCCACCTGCCCGACCTCCCGTTTCGCTCACTACAGCGTTAACTCACCACCATGCCGGACCCTGACACTACCCTTGTGAACCGCATTGCTAACAGGATTCGACCTTTCTGGTTTACCGATCCTGAGTTATGGTTCGTTCAGGTTGAAAATCAATTTACTCTGGCTGGCGTAACCTAAGATGAGACTAAATTTAACTATGTTGTGGGAAATCTGGAAACCAGATATGCAGTCGAAGTGAGAGAGGTCCTAACTAGACCACCAACCTCTGGGAAATATGACAAACTGAAGGCGGAGCTCATTCAGCGCTTCAGTGCGTGTCAAGACCAGAAAGCAAGAACATGAAGAGATGGGAGACCGCAAGCCTTCCCAGTTCCTTAGACACCTCCGCGCCCTCGCCGACACCGTAGTTCCCGATGTCATTTTGAGGCACTTTGGGTGACAAGACTGCCAGAGTCCACACAAGCCATTCTAGTGACATAACAGAATGCTGATCTTGATGCTCTAGCAGTGCTGTACTGGATACAGTCCTCGACCCCGAGTAGCGAAGGCCACTACCACGATCAGCGCCATGGAGGCCATGATGTAGCGCCCCACAATAAATATGACAGAGAAGATTGGCGAGGTAGCTACCACTCTGAGAAAAGAAATTGCAGCCGTCAGTGATGACCGCCACGACCGTTCCCGTCGCTCCTCCGGATCGCGATCTAGTCCTCATCCGCGCTCGCGCTCCAGCAGCCGGCATCAAGATGGCGTTTACTGGTACCATAGGAGGTTTGGTGACCAGGCCAGCAAGTGCACCAAATCCTGCCAGTACATCACCAGGGGCCCAGAAAATGATCAGGAGGGCACTAATCACAGCAAGCGACCCTGCCTTCATGTCATCCCGCCGCCTCTTTATCACTGATAGAGTGACGAAACTGCAGTTACTTTTGGACACTGGAGCGGAAGCGTGTGTCTATTATAAGTCAATGCTACCAGAAAGAAGGTCGAAAACCAACTATGGCCTCTTCGCAGCAAATAATACATTCATCGCCACCTATGGCCTAGTGACGTTGAGCCTGGACTTCGGACTCAAAAGTTCATTCATGTGGCGTTTTATACTCGCAGATGTGACCAGACCTATAAAAGGAGTGGATTTCCTGCACCACTATGATCTTTTGGCAGACGCACGTCGTCAGTCTCTAGTCGAGCATATGACGTCATTGATTTCAAGTGGCCTAGTAGCTCCTCGCAGTTTGGTAAATAGGATTAAAACCATAAATGCTACCTTTACATCTGCCTACCCTCAACTACTTAAAGACTATCCATCGCTCACTAGGCCCTCCGGAAAACAAGCTCTACCGGTCAAGCATAACACTCAACACCACATCCTTACTACTGCCGGCCCAACAGTCAGCAGCAAGCCGCGGTGCCTAGCCCCTGACAAGCCCAAGATAGCCAAAATGGAGTTCGACACCGGTCCCAATGGGGATTCCAGACATTCTTCGAGCAACTCGTCATCCTATTCCATTCTGTCCATGGCCTGTCTCATCCTGGAAAAAATGCAACAGTCCGGTTGGCTACCCAGCGGTTTGTCTGGCCTACAAAAAAAGCTGGCTGCCGATGCAGGGCCTGTTCTTGCATGGATTGCCAGAAATCCAAGATAACCCACCACACATGAACTCCTGTGGGTACCATCACTCCTCCATCTGCAAGATTTGACCATATTCATGTAGATTTGGTTGGACCACTACCAGTATCACAGGGCTACAGATACTGACTCACGTGTGTGGACAGATTCCTTCGATGGCTAGGGGCTGTTCCACCGGAGAATATGGAAGCGGATACTGTTGTACGTGCTCTCTACTCAACGTGGATATGCAGGTATGGCACTCCTATTTGTATAGCAATAGATCGGGGAAGGCAGTTCGAATCAAATGTTTTCCAAAACCTAAGCAACCTCTTGGACACCAGCCGTTTACGAACCACTGCCTTCCATCCAGCTGCTAACGGTTTGGTCGAAAGGTTCCACCACCGTTTGAGAGTGCCAAACGGAACTGAAAGTTGGTCCGAGGTGCTGCCTACGATCCTCTTGGGTATTCGCGCAGCATGACGAGAAGACCTTAAGATGTCTGGTGCTGAAATGGTGTATGGCCTTCCAGGAGAGCTTCTAGCTACATCTCCATCAGATGGCAACACAGCCCATTCAACCTTCGTTACTAACCTCACACACAATTTTAACAACATCCGTTGTTAGGTAATAAGATAATTGTATATAGTTCATATATTCTATAGTTGTAAGCATTGAAGCTTGGTATTTCACATTCTCACGGAAACCAAGAGAGAGAGAGGGTTATCTGTCCTCAGAATAGGCATCACGCCACCCCGTATCTCGAGTTCTTATTGGTGGACTAGAATTACTCTCGCCTGATGCGATGCGAGGCGTCGTTTTCACCCCAGATCTCACGGCAGTCTCAATGTGCACACACCTCGCTCGCGTGGTCTCTCTCTCGTCTAGACCTCACGTAGACTCTCGACAGCACGGTACTCTCAACGCTTACGCACCTCTCTCGCGTGTTCTCTTTCCCCAATCAACAATTAGTGTGTGTGCTTTAACTTTTAACTTTGTGCTACTCATCCAGACCTTCAAGAACTTCGTTTGTGCGGTACGTGATCGGTCTCCTGGACTTTCGAAGCGTCCGTACTTCCGCGACTACTCTTCAGTGCTCTAGGACTGTGGTCAAGGAAGGTGGACTGGATTACCATAAGTGTCTCCAACTACTCCTGCTGGACAAGTGTGCACCTAAGCTCTGTGGTGAGTTAACTCTTTTTATTCTAGCACCTCCCTATTCACTAGATTCTCACGTCTGCTCCAGAAGAGCAGTGGTCCTCCGTACTTATTAACGTTCTCTACTCACTCTCTCTTTGAACATTTTTGGGATAACTCATTCACTCAACATTTTTGCTCCTCCAAACCGGATCATTCATCCCGTAACATTTTTGGTCCTCCGGGCCAGATACCTTGTATCAATCCGTAACATTTTTGGTCAGCTCCGGGACGGATAAATTGTATCATCCGTGGACAACAGCCATTTATTTATATTTAATTAATTGTGTTAATTACAACAAAGACTCTAATCACAAAGAGATTAATTGATCCACTATTCTCTCTCTCAATTGAATTGCTAATTTTTAAAACAAAAGAAACATTTTTTCGACTCAATTGTTTCTTTTACAATCAATCATTATTTTCTACTAATGAAACAGTTTGGCAAAGTTAAGTGTTGTGATGTACAGTTCAAGTATCTAAAACCTGTTCTCAACCCCTTGCACTAGAAATAGCCGCGCGAAGTGATCAACACCTCGACAGGAAATTCCAGCGACTCTCTCTCTCTCTCTCTAAGGTTGAAATGTCAACAACTGTCAAATAAACATTGTTGTTTGTTTACATTCTTGACTTGTATTGATTTACTTTGTATGAATTATATTATTTTTGCTCTTACTTTGTTGCACTAATACCGTAAAGTGTTCTGTATGTTTTGTATGACTGTATTAGAATAATTATTCACCCTATTTTAATAGCAATTTGGACATAGATTTTCTATTCTAACAAGGTTATATGAGATTGTTGTTTTTCTCACTTATAAAGTAACATTGAGTGTCCAGCGTTAACAGTCAAATAGTAGGCTTTGTCATTAACTATCACAAAGGTACTTATTCATATTTTAATTAGTTCAATCGTAATAATTGATTTTTATCAATCAAGTAATTGTTAATGCATTTCATGTTATACACATCAGGTTGTTGTTTCTACTTTGATTTCTTTGAATGGATTATTATTGTTAGTTATTATTGATTAGTGATTATCATTTTGTCAATTTTCGTTTGAGCATTTTAGTCTAATATTGTTAAATTCAACAGGTCATAGGTTGCACTAAAAAATTATATGTTAGATATGTACTAAAACAAAATGTTTCTGTTGAATTGAAGTTCGCCACATAACTTAAACGTTTGACTACATTAACAAAAGGTATTTTTCTTAGATTTAATTTTACTTATTCTCTTTTAATGTTTTTATTATTCCTATGTCATTCATGTTATTAATTACTGTAATTTGTAAAGGAAAATTACTCTTTGAAAAATATTGTTTTTTGAAAACCTCATAAATTGTTTTGTGTCACTCTCTTTTAAACTGTGTTAATGAAAGTTGAGCCTGTATATTATTTTTTAGTTGATTAATTATCTCATATCTCAGTGTGTCCAAAATAATTAGCTTGTTTATGCCAAAAAATTTATGTTTAGGAATTTATGTTTTGGTTCATATCACTGTATTGTTGTCTCTTGTAATTAACTATCGTTTAATTATCTCACCATGCCTCCCAAAACGGGTGAATTTAACAGTTCCATCTACTCACGTGTAACTGCTCTTCTCAAAGTGCATTTTAATAAATTGAAGGATATTTTAGAAGAATTCTCTACGCAAACTGAATCTCTAACCTCTGTACAAGTTAAACAGCTAAACGCCTTCTCTAATGAAATAAAAAAGAAAAAGGCTGATTTTGATAATAACCTTCAACGGGTTTTAGCTCTTGATTCTGACGATGGTGTGTCAGATGAAACTTTATCTTCCGACCAAGATGAAGTTGAAACTCTCTTCGCGTATTTGACAGCAATCATTGAGGTGCTTGCTCCTCCTGTCGAACCAAAAACACCTAGCTCACTGAGTGATAGCAGTAGTGTTTCACATTCTGGATCCTCTCTAGTCAGGTTACCAAAAATAGACCTGCAAAAGTTTTCTGGTGACCCACTAACGTGGACAAGTTTTATTAATCTGTTTGATACGACGATTCATCGTAATGCAAGCCTTTCCAGTGTGGCTAAGTTCCAATACTTACTCAGTGTGTTACAAGGTGATGCTTTAACATTAGTAAAAAGTTTAACTCTCTCCGCACCTAATTATCTCGTGGCCTATAATTTACTACGAGATAGATATCACAATACTCGCAGGTTGCAATCTCTACACCTCAATCAACTCTTAGACTTACCTGCTGTTAGTGCTACCTCTTTGAAGGGACTTCGTCAATTCGTGAACATTTTTACTGAACATTCACAAGCCTTGAAGGCATTAGGATTCGATGTAACTCAAAATAACCCACTTTTATCTGCATTATTGTTGCGTAAACTTGACAATGAGCTCTGTAAAAAACTTGAAAGTTTTCGATCCAATGCGAATGAAGACTTTAGTCCTCACTCTTTACCTAGTGTGGAAGAAATAATAAAATATTTGAACATTGAGTGCTCGCAAACTGAAGACGCTAATATACACAACTCTCCTTTTGTGAACAAAAATATCTCATCACGGTTACAAACTCAACAAAAACACGCTTTGGTAAAAAGGGTGAATTCTTCACATAGTGGCGTCTCTATGATCACAACACAAACCAGTTCTCAGTCACAGTCGGGAACTACTAATAAACACAACGCTTGGCAATGTTTTGCTTGTAATAAAACAGGTCACAAAATATATGCTTGTGATACATTTAAAAAGAACTCACCTCATGAAAGATACGAGTTAGTAAAAAAACACCAACGTTGTTTCTCATGCCTTGGTAATCACAGCTCGAAAGATTGTCAGTCTAAATCAACGTGTCGCACATGTGACAAGCGACATCATACAATGTTACATTTTGATGTTAAGCTCTCTAGTCAACCCTCTCGAGATAGTCATACGTCCTCTCGACCTCAAGATCAACATAATGTTACTTCGAGGGATATAGCTACAACTTCATCTCTTTTTGTCTCTTCTGCTGATGTATTAAATTGCTCTGCCCAAAATAGCTCTAACTCTCTCTCTTCATCTAATTATACGGTGTTACTCGGTACAGCTCTAATTAAGCTAACCACCTCTCAAGGCATTTCTCATGTTTTTAGAGCATTACTTGACACGGGCTCTATGTGTGAACTCCTCTCTGAACGTGCCGCTAATATCTTGAACGACAAGCGACATGCTTCAAATCTAAAAATATCTGGACTCGCTCAAAACTCCTCCTCTACAAAGGGAGCAATGTATCTAAACTTGGAAACGCTCTCCGGCCACACATTGGCCAACAAACATCAGTTTCACATTTTAGATAAAATCTCCGTGGATTTACCACGCACTCGTATCGCTTCTGACGTGTGGGACAAGGTCAAGCCTTATACACTCGCTGACCCTTCCTTCCACTTACCTGGTGGCATTGATGTATTAATAGGTAGCTCTCTGTTACCTCTAATTCTTACTCAAGAGAATCATTCACTTGGGCCTCACATGCCTCATGTGATAGGCACACACTTCGGCTACATACTCATGGGTCAAGCTCCTTGTGCTTCGACTACGGATGCTGCGGTCAACTTCTCAATATCTCTTCTGTCTACTAGTGATGATCTCTTGCACTCATCTTTACAACGATTCTGGCAACAAGAAGAAGCACCACCCGTCAGTGTTAAATCACAAGAAGAGATCACTTGTGACGAATACTTTGTGAAGACTCATACTCGTGACTCAACTGGTCGCTATGTTGTGCGACTTCCATTCAGAACGGATCCCTCTGCTCTTGGCCTCTCTCGAAGTACTGCTGAAAAGCGTTTACTGTCTCTTGAACAAAAATTTAACGCACAACCTCAGTTTGCTCACCTTTACCGCTCATTCATTTCTGAATATCGAGCTCTTGGTCACATGATCAAAATAGACCATGTTGATGACATCCCTCACTATTATCTCCCTCATCATGGTGTATTGAAAGACTCTAGCAGTACAACAAAACTTAGGACTGTGTTTGACGCCAGTAGCAACACCAGTTCTGGTTACTCTCTCAATGATATTCTTTTCACCGGTAGAAAGTTACAGACTGATATCTGTGACATTATTTTGAACTTCCGGTCTCATAAAATAGTGTTTTCATGTGACATACGCCAGATGTTTCGTCAAATAAAAATCCATCCTGACGATCAACATTTTCAACTCATTTTATGGCGTGATGATCCTTCCGCAAAAATATCCACATTCAAACTCACCACTGTCACCTACGGGATGAACAGCTCTCCATACTTGGCAATTAAAACTCTGACTCAACTTGCGGAGGATGAAGGTGCTGACTTTCCTCAGGCAGCTAACTCACTACGTCATCATACCTACGTGGATGATATTGTCACTGGTGCAGACTCTGTGGAGGCGGCTCTTGAACTTCAAGACCAGCTCATCCAACTCTTAGGTCGTGGTGGCTTCGAACTTCGGAAGTGGGCGTCCAACTCCAACCAGCTCCTCGACAGGTTCCCTTCGGAACATCTAGAGACTCCTAGTTTCTTGCAAGAAGCACAACTTCATCAATTCTCCATCCTGGGTATGCACTGGTCCCCTGAAGAAGATTGTTTTCGCTATGCCTTCCAATATCAAACAGACAAATTAACCAAGCGCACTGTATTAAGCCTCATTGCAAGATTGTACGATCCCTGCGGTTTTCTAGCTCCATTAATCATGGTAGCTAAATGCTATATGCAGCTCCTATGGGCTCAAGGCCTAAAGTGGGACGATGCTCTCCCCCCTGATCTCGCCGATAAATGGCAATTATTCATTAATGACACTAGCCGTTACCTCTCTCAACTCAAGATGCCTCGAGCTTTTCCGTTAGCCCACTCTAATGTAATTGAATTACACGGCTTTTCTGATGCCTCAGAATGTGGTTATGCCGCAATAGTGTATTTCCGTTGTGAATCTTCTAGCGGAGAAGTGACTGTGAGACAAATTTTGTCAAAAACTCGTGTGGCCCCTCTGAAACGGGTGACCCTGCCTCGTTTAGAACTTTGTGGAGCTCATCTTTTGTCTAAGCTAATTGATTATTGCCTTAGACAGTTTTCTCATCTCAAGATTAATGAACTGACACTTTGGTGTGACTCTTCGGTAGTGCTCACGTGGCTACAAACACCTACCTACCGATTGAAAACTTTTGTAGCAAATCGTGTCGCTCAAATTCAAGAAATTACTCCTGGTCATCATTGGCAACTAGTCCAGACCTTTCACCAACGCATCTGGCATCGCTGGAAATTGAAATACCTCCACTCTCTACAACAACGTTCTAAATGGAGCACTCCCCAGGAGAACCTCAAAATTGGAGATCTCGTCTTGGTGCAATCCCCGACACCACCTCTTACCTGGCCTCTTGGACGTATCACTGACGTTCACCCTGGACCTGATGGCACCGTGCGAGTGGTCACCATCAAGACGCCTTCAGGGACTTACACTCGACCTGCAATCAAGGTCTTTCCTCTGCCACTAAACTAAGTGGACTCTTAACTTTTAAGAATTTAGTATAACTTAATAATAAGCTCTTTGTCATGTAACTCATCACCCTTTATATGTTGTGTGTAATTTTTTCATTTTCTCTCTATGTTGAAGTTTATAACTTCAAGGTGGCCGGTATGTTAGGTAATAAGATAATTGTATATAGTTCATATATTCTATAGTTGTAAGCATTGAAGCTTGGTATTTCACATTCTCACGGAAACCAAGAGAGAGAGAGGGTTATCTGTCCTCAGAATAGGCATCACGCCACCCCGTAACTCGAGTTCTTATTGGTGGACTAGAATTACTCTCGCCTGATGCGATGCGAGGCGTCGTTTTCACCCCAGATCTCACGGCAGTCTCAATGTGCACACACCTCGCTCGCGTGGTCTCTCTCTCGTCTAGACCTCACGTAGACTCTCGACAGCACGGTACTCTCAACGCTTACGCACCTCTCTCGCGTGTTCTCTTTCCCCAATCAACAATTAGTGTGTGTGCTTTAACTTTTAACTTTGTGCTACTCATCCAGACCTTCAAGAACTTCGTTTGTGCGGTACGTGATCGGTCTCCTGGACTTTCGAAGCGTCCGTACTTCCGCGACTACTCTTCAGTGCTCTAGGACTGTGGTCAAGGAAGGTGGACTGGATTACCATAAGTGTCTCCAACTACTCCTGCTGGACAAGTGTGCACCTAAGCTCTGTGGTGAGTTAACTCTTTTTATTCTAGCACCTCCCTATTCACTAGATTCTCACGTCTGCTCCAGAAGAGCAGTGGTCCTCCGTACTTATTAACGTTCTCTACTCACTCTCTCTTTGAACATTTTTGGGATAACTCATTCACTCAACATTTTTGCTCCTCCAAACCGGATCATTCATCCCGTAACATCCGTCCTGTACAGACATACGCCATGGTATACGCACGCCTTTTGTATTCAGGGACCTGGCCACCTGCAAACAGGTTTTTGTGCAAATTGGCGCGTCCAAAACAGCCTGCAACAACCTGACTCTGGACGATATATGCTATCAGCAGGTCCAGTAAGACAGCTGTAGTCAGCATGAGAAGCTCTGACTTCACCGTGTCCCCGGATCACCTGCCTACATCATAGCTGACGAAGACACTCTGCAACCGACACCTTTAGCTATGGCCACAGACCATCCACCGGACTCTCCTTTGCAGGATACAGCACCAACCACGAGGACTACAAGGTCTGGACGAAGAGTATATTTCCCTGACCGTCTCCAGAGTGGTGTATCTTGATTTTTACCTTGCACGTATACGTCCACGTGATGTGGTAAAATCACTGGCAGGGGAGTACTGTGGGAATCGTTTAACAATTTTACTCTGGGAATCAGTTTAACAATTTTGCACTTTCATGGTTTATTTACTTGTCCACATGTGTTATTATTATTTAGTATTTTATTGTTTTTTTAACATGTGTTTTCAGTTAGCTACCAGCATGGATGTTTTTGTTAGATCGTGTGTGACTGTTTTAATTTTATCCTTTATTCATTAATGTTTTTATAGCCTGTTCAAAATTATTTATACAACTTATCACTAAATTCTATTTTTGTTATTGTTCCTAAACGCATTCTTTTTATATTCTTTTATACATGAACAACTTCCTTCTTACCACACCAACAGAGATTGA
Organism: Stictocephala bisonia; assembly: GCA_035578905.1. NCBI lineage: Eukaryota > Metazoa > Arthropoda > Insecta > Hemiptera > Membracidae > Stictocephala > Stictocephala bisonia. The sequence continues at coordinate 11,689 of JAQJVL010007615.1, forward strand.
CACTAGATCAGTAATGAGATTGCAAGGAGTATATCCAAACAATGGTTCACATAGTTACAGAGTGCCCCTTGTGTTATTTTACGGAGGGATTAGCTAGCATAGATAGAATCAGAGAGGCAGGTTTTAGGTGGCTCGTAGAATTGGATTTACCTTTGTGACAGCTCACTTATTATTTTCATTACTATAACATGAGTTTTGGACCTTTGTGAAAATACGTAGCAATATTTTATTTAAATAAATCAATTTAATTTTACTAACAGAACGAAAATTACTAAAATTATACCAGTAGTAGGTTTTAAATTATTTATTAAAAAAATTATTTATGAAAAGTAATTTTAAGTAATTAAAATAAACATTTCAACAAACAACTATCACGAAACCTTAACAACAATGCTGGGGTATTGTCCATTTTGAAATCAACATATAGAGGAGAATCAGCAATAAAAAAATAAAATAAATGCTTAGTTTTTGCTAACATTCCGTTACATTCGCTAATTATATTTCAAAAAAAAAAAAAAATAAATACTAATTTTAATACTGAATTTGGATACCTAAATTAAATTGAGAAAATGCATCAAACGATCATCAAACCGTTCGTCATACCTTACAGGTCAAATAAACATATTTTATCAAACGATCATCAAACCGTTCGTCATACCTTACAGGTCAAATAAACATATTTTATCAAACGATCATCAAACCGTTCGTCATACCTTACAGGTCAAACAAACATATTTCATCAAACTAAATATAGTTAGAAACATTTCCGACTATATTTAGAATATAAAATCACCACATTTCCGTGAACATAATTACCTTGTTAATTAATCAGATAACAAGCTACTAGACAAACGTATAACTTATAATTATTGTATTCATCGCTAAATTAAAATAAATAAATCTTTTCAGAAAGAGTCTCAAAACGAAGTTTGATCTGGTAAAAGCGATAATTAAGTGTTTGATAGTGTTTGATGATAATTATAAAAGTTGCTGATATTTCTGTCAAGTTTTCTCTTATTTGAGGTATCCAGTAAAGGTTGTATTTTTAAAACTTATTTTTACTCAAATTAAAAAAAAATATCTTTAAATAAAATATATTGGTTAGCTTAAGTATTAAAACTGAGGCAGTTAAAAATAATAATTTGTAAGTACCTTTATCAAAAGCTTATTCTTTAAATACCAAATAATTGAAATAACCATTAATATATGAACTTATGTGGTACCTATATATTTTTCTAAGGAAGCTTAATTGAACAAATTCATCGCAGCTTGAAATCTAAATGTAACGTAGTTCTTTCTTAATTTAATGACTATTAATTGAGTTTTGTTAATCTTAGAAAACATTTTTACCCCTACCACGAGTGTATTTTGATATTCTTGATGTTTAATAGATGTAAACATTTACCCAACTGAAGAAAATATTACTGGTCATGTATGTATTATAAGAAAATACGTATATTTTTTGAAAAATTTACCTAGTACCAGATCATAATGTAAGGTACAACCATAATTTATTATTTTAGGTATGATGTATTTTCATGAATATAATTTACAATTGTGAAATATTATAGAGTATAATATATAACGGTTTCATTATATTTATAAAATCTATTTAACATAATAGAACGTCCAGGAGTTGGTGTTCCTGGGGGTTTCTTGGGGCAAAGAGATTGATCACCTCTGCGCCCTAGGTGGCTGTTCTGAGAGAGTCTTTTTTCTCTCTCTTTTTTCTTGTCGGGCCCGACAGTCAGGGTAGTTCGCTCCCTGTTCGAGGGGTTTCCCCTCTTAGGTTCTCTTGGGCGTCCTTGGAACACCACTCTTCGGAGGTCTTCTTCGTCTTCGGTTTGGTTCCCTGAGGTACCGAGTTGTCTCCCCTGCCTGGGTGTGTTGAGGTTTGCAGAGGGAGGTTGTACCGGGTCTTTGACCGGTACATTACGTTTTTTTTCGTCATTGTCTGCCAGGCTGCCTGAGATTCGCTTTTGCCCTGCGTTTCGCGTAGTTTGGTGGCTGTTGGCCCGGATCCGTTCGTTCCGTGTTCCGGCCTTCGTCTGTCAGGTTGGCCATCAGTCTAGATTGTTCTAGTAGAGTTCTACTCGGCCGTACCTCCTTACCATGCCAGGCTAGAGCTCCTAAAACGTAAGTGTTCATTCTGTAAGTTTTAGTATCTAATCACACTTTTGGTGAAAATACTTTTGTTTCATTGAAAATATTAATCGGGCTTAGTTGTGTTTTCAGGGTTTTGTTAAATTTGTATTTTCTTTGTCTAGTTTTGTTAACCTAGGTTTGAGCCATGAGCTCCATGTTACTTTTTACCGTTAATTACCGTTAATGCTTTTTATATCTGCCTTTATTGTCAATAGTAGTTCTGTATAATGTTTTGTTGAGCCTTTTTACAGTTGGAGTTACCGATATATCATATTTTTTGTTCTTTGCCAATAACCTAGCCTAGCTGTACCCTTTGATTTTCATGTTATAACCTATTGCTCATGTATCCATAGCCTAGTTTTCAGTTTGTCATTTTTAGTTCCATATACGTAATTACGTCTTTTATAATTTGTTAAATTTGTAAATTGGTTTTAAATCTGAGTTTGCCAACATAATTATTCATAGCCTAAAGTTAATCTTTCACTGTCTTGTTTGCTCTTCATGTCCAGTTTTGTTAAATCATGCACCCTTATATTTAGTGGTTATGTGTAATATTTTGTTGTGATGGCTGGACTGTGTTTAATGGCTGTGTTTGACCTTGCAGTCCAGGGTCCTCGAGTGGGACGTTCAGCCCTCGGCCTGCCGTCCGGGGAAGGTCGACCTTCTGCACTGCCTGCCTGGCCTGAGGACCAAGTCGTAGAGCACATGTTGCGACTAAGCTGCCATTCCCTACATCTGGGTGTTTTCTTCGGTCCTCAGGTCAGTTCGTGCCATCTTTTTTCCCGGCGGCTGAGCTGAGGGGTTTTGATGTCATTAAAAGTGAAATATAAAAAAAAAGAAGAAAAAAAAATTTGTGGAACTTTATGTGGCCTAGGCCTAAACTTGAACAGTGATATGCAACACAGCCATTGGGGACTTATATATTTTTTTTTATTAAAGGGAAAAGACAACTTGAAATACAAAAAAGAACTTTTTGGATGTTAATATTTACTTATATTTCTTGTTATTAATTAATTAGTTTTATTTGTTGTTATATTTTTTAGATTTTATAGTTGTTAGCTCCCCATTGTTACATCCTGTTATTATTTATTGTTATGTTTAGGCCTAGTGATCGTTATTTATTTTTTGTTGTTGTTAATTGTATTATAGATGTCTTGAAGTGCATTTTTACTCGAACGTTAGCGTGTTAGATTTTCTTTTTAATTGTTTAATTTTTCAACACCAAAAGGGGATTATTGTGCTTTTGCTTAAAATCTAATTCGGAGCTGCCCAGGGATTCCGGCTTACTCCCTGGCCCGGTGGAATTATGGGATTTGGGCTAAATTGCCGGTTTAATTGTTGTTTGCCAGAAGTTTCCTAAATTTTCACTTTTCTTTGGGGCTTAAAATTTGCTTACGTTTGGGGTGTCTCTGGCTAGGCTGCAGATAGGCCATGTAGTTGTTAATTGTTAAATTTGGTATTTGTAGAGTTTGTTGTTCTTGTAACTTTTGTGTGTTTTGTTATTTATTTAAGTGCAAATTTATATGCTGGCCTTCTGCCTATTTTTATATTGTGGCCTTCTGCCGTGTTTGATTAATTACTTTTGGCTTTCTTGGTAATAAAGTAGTTTTGCTGAGCTGCCGAGTGTTATTTTGACCCTCCAACTGCCACCCGTGATCCCATCGCTCGACTTGTTTTGAGCCATCCCCCCAGTTGGCACGCTTACCAGCTTTGGTGGGGGAGGGATGGGTCTCAATACGTAAAATATCCATACGTAAAACATAACCCACCGTGTATCAGTGATCAATTATGTTAGTAACATAACCATAGTACATGTACGGGTGGGTGAGTGTGTCAGTACCATTGCAAATGTTCGAGTGGGTGGGTGTGTCAGTACCACTGTACAAGTACGGGTGGGTGGGAGTGTCAGTACCATTGTACATATACGGGTGGGTGGGTTTGTTAGTACCACTGTACATGTACGGGTGGGTGGGTGTGTCAGTACTGTTCTACATGTACGGGTGGTTGGGTGTGTCAATACCGTTCTACATGTACGGGTGGTTGGGTGTGTCAGTACCGTTGTACATGTATGGGTGGTGGGTTTATCAGTACCACTGTATATGTACGGGTAGGTGGGTGTGTCAGTACCATTGTACATATATGGGTGGTGGGTGTGTCACTGCCATTAATTAGTATAATCAGTACTCACCCGTGGTACTGAGCACTAACATGGGTGAGTGGGTGTGTCAGTACCACTGTACATTTTCGGGTGGGTTGGTGTGTCAGTAACACTATACATGTCAGAGTGAATGGGTGTGTCAGTACCATTGAACATTTACGATTGAGTGGGTGTGTCAGTACCATTGCACATGTACGAGTGGGTGGGTGAGTTAGTACCATTGTACATGTACGGCTGGTGGGTGTGTCAGTACCACTTTACATGTACGAGTGGATGGGTGTGTCAGTACAATTGAACATGTACGAGTGGGTGGGAGTGTCAGTACCATTGTACATATACGGGTGGGTGGGTATGTTAGTACCACTGTACATGTACGGGTGGGTGGGTGTGTCAGTACTGTTCTACATGTACGGGTGGTTGGGTGTGTCAATACCGTTCTACAAGTACGGGTGGTTGGGTGTGTCAGTACCGTTGTACATGTATGGGTGGTGGGTTTATCAGTACCACTGTACATGTACGGCTGGGTGGGTGTGTCAGTACAATTGTACATATATGGGTGGGTGGGTGTGTCACTGCCATTAATTAGTATAATCAGTATTCACCCGTGGTACTGAGCACTAACACGAGTGAGTGGGTGTGTCAGTACCACTGTACATTTTCGGGTGGGTTGGTGTGTCAGTACCACTATACATGTACGAGTGGATGGGTGTGTCAGTACCATTGAACATGTACGATTGGGTGGGTGTGTCAGTACCATTGCACAGTACGAGTGGGTGGGTGAGTTAGTACCACTGTACATATACGGGCGGTTGGGTGTGTCAGTACTATTGTATATATACGTGTGTGTGTGGGTGTATTAGTACCACTGTAAATGTACCGTTGGGTGGGTGTGTCAGTACCACTTTACATGTACGAGTGGATGGGTGAGTCAGTACAATTGAACATGTACGAGTGGGTGGGAGTGTCAGTACCATTGTACATGTACGGGTGGGTGGGTATGTTAGTACCACTGTACATGTACGGGTGGGTGGGTGTGTCAGTACTGTTGTACATGTACGGGTGGGTGGGTGTGTCAGTACCGTTGTACATGTACGGATGGGTGGGTGTGTAAGTACCGTTGTACATGTATGGGTGGGTGGGTGTATCAGTACCACTGTACATGTACGGGTGGGTGGGTGTGTCAGTACCATTGTACATATACGGGTGGGTGGGTGTATCAGTACCACTGTACATGTACGGGTGGGTGATTGTATCAGTACCACTGTACATGTATGGTTGGGTGGGTGTGTCAGTACCGTTGTACATATACCGGTGGTTGGGTGTGTCAATACCGTTCTACATGTACGGTTGGTTGGGTGTGTCAGTACCGTTGTACATGTATGGGTGGTGGGTTTATCAGTACCACTGTACATGTACGGGTGAGTGGGTGTGTCAATACCACTGTACATGTACGGGTGGGTGGGTGTGTCAGAACCATTGCACATGTACGTGTGGGTGGGTGTGTTAGTATCACTGTACATGGACGGGTGGGTGGGTGTATGTGTCAATACCATTGCACATGCACGGATGGGTGGGTATGTCATTACCATTGTACGTGTATATAGGGATGTAGGTAGATATTTGCAGGTAATATATCACCTTTTAAAGTTCAATGTAGGAGGCCTACTTTTACTCAGTTGTAGATCATAAAAAATAAAAAAATTCATCAAAATAAAAAAAATTCATCAAAATTAATAAAAATTCATCAAAATTAAAAAAATGTCATCGGCATTCACAAAATTTGATTGGTGGTCTCGCAGAAACGACTGGTCTCCAAAATATAGTCAGCTATCAATTACATATTTTAATGTTTTTTAATCCTTGAAATCTAGGAATTTAGTACTGCGTGTAGGAGCAAAATGTACTCATATACTATATAACAATACAGCTTTGTAGAAAATAAAAATTACAATTACCACGCAAAATAGGCAAGGAACTAGTTGATGTTGGAAACTGTATATCACTATAAATAAAAGAAGGCTAAGACAACTTCCATTGTATGTTATGTTATATTGTATCCTTAAGCAGAACCCTTATCTAATCCCTACATAAACCACAAATTGACTTTATAACCGAACTATATTAGCAAATATTTATTAAGTGATTTTAAAAGATAAAATTCTTGAACGAAAGTTGAATTGAGATTACTTCAAACAGCAGACAATGAGGTATGTTTTATAGCAAACCGGGACATATACACACATTTATTGAGGGTTTTATTTAAAGGTCAGAAATTACATTTCAGCATACATTTTAGTATTAACGTCCTTCCCACAATTGCATGTATAGAATGTGAGTCTTTACATGAATAAACAATCAATATTCGTTAAATGCTTGGCCATTTACAAAATATATAAACAGTACTCAGTCAATTGGACTTTTGCAGGGAATGAGGTAGCCTGGCTATTGTCATGATTCTGGTTGGACGAATCCTTTAATGATGATTTCCTGCGATCAAAGTAAACAATACTCTCCATTGAAAGCTATTCTACTTACGTTGTACTAAAAATTTCTAAAAACTAATTTTACTATCCGTTTTGTGAAAAAGTCAGTAATATCTTCATTATATATGGCCGATAGTACATATTTTGAATGACTTCAAGGGAAAACATTAATTTTATTTTTCTATTAAGTTTTATTTTTTTATTTTAAATTATATGTACATTGCACATTAGCGTCAAATATAGTACGGTAATTTCTTTCTGCAAAAAATATTAAATTATGGTAGTTATTCATATTCTGATTAACTATATAAATAAAAAACTAGGGGACGTCCCTAGTGGCACTGAGCTGTAATCCAGCTACTTGAAGTCAAAAAGGTGTGGAGACTGTAGTTGAGAGGTGTTATACTCAGTCCTCTCAATACTTACAGCGTCAGCTCAATGGTTACTTGCCATCGACGTAGGCAACGTGGACCAATAGACTAGAGAAGTCTGGGGTGTCCACGTTAGGTGTTGATGTTGATCACTGAATATTAGACTATTGTCAGTGAGCTGAAAATAAGACCAATACTACGTGGTTTGGATTCTACGTAACGATTCTAGAAGGGTCCTTTGATGCCCTGGTTACTAAACGGCTATACATAAACGGCTCCTTCTGAGGATCAGTCAACCTTGACACTCGTTGAACTTCACCAATCTCACACGTTCGCTCTTTATATTCGCTCTCATCTCTAAAGCCGACGTCTACATGATATATAGTGAAAAATACTCATTATTATATACACATTACAGTTGTAAAATCAATATCCTAATAACACCAAAATCTTAGTTTCGTTTACCAAAGTCGTACGGTATTCGCTATCCTTATGCTTTATATTTGGTGGTCTCCAAGCAATTGGTGAATTATTACGACAGGTTTCTACTGGTGGGGGTTACTCTGTACTTTTCTCTAGTTAACATATTTACGCATCTTCAACCTTACAACAGAAACTGTCTCATTAATAGACATGTAAAAAAAGTTATACTACACTTAATATCTTTTTATTTGTATAACATGAAGTAAATGAATTTTCCTGGCATGAGGAAGAAAACGTTCTTGTAATGGGTTAATCCCAAACTTTTCATAAAAGAATAAAATATTTGAATCAAAACTAAACGTACTCGCACAAATCACTATGAAACTGTTAAAGTATACACACGCATTTGATAACATCTACATAACCAACAACATCTACACACTAATAGAGAGAAACAATGTCGTTAGTTACATTAGTATACAATATACTAAGAAATTTATTAGTATTATATTTGTATAGTAAAACAACCGATTTTTTTACTATACTATACTGTCCAAGTACAGCCTGATTTCGTTGCTCAAAGTTTATTGATATAACAGTAAAAAAATGTTGGTAAAAAAGTTAGATTAAAAAATGGTACTTTATTGGAAATTTTGATACTGTTAAAACCATGAAGAAAAATAACACAATTTATTTTAAACACAGTTAGAACTCATAAACAAAAATAAGTAGTCCACAAAAACATATTAAATATGAACACTCATGTATATACATTAATTAATTATTTAGCTTCATCAATTCAATGTATTGCATAACATTTTTAATGTGTATGACTACAAGTAATATATACATTACATTTACTTATGTGAAATATACAATGACTTATTTAACACAAACAACACAGTAAGAAAATTAACTGGAAACCTTAGATATTATGGACCTAAGCGGCCGGTGTCCAACTGTGTAAATGTGCTATCTACACCATTTACAAGAAAGCAGATGTTTCGCCCATGACGTGACATGCCATCCTCAGTGGTATCATGGTACAGCATGGGCGAAACATCTGGTTAACTTGTAAATATTGTAGATAGCACTTGGACGTGGTTGCAAATAGAACATTTAATTCCGTCTCTAAGAATTTAACTAGTTAAAGTTCTAGGTATTAATTGGAATTATGATTCAAGGGGTACAGTCCCCTAAATAATAATGTACTTATATAACATTTGCCATTATATACTCTTAGGGCTATAATCCTGATACAAGATTAAAATTTTATAAATCAAAATATTTAATAAAAATTATACAAGCTGAAATATAGAAGGAACTTTTTAGGACAAAAATATGAAGATAGTTACTTACTAAAACGTAATGAATTTTAAATAAACTTTTAAATTATTTAAGACTAATATCTTTGAACTAGTTATGAAGTTTGAAAATGAAAATAGATATTCGTATTAAATACTAATCATTCAAATACTTCAAAAAAATGAATGTTTATTTCTTATGTATTTTTTTTAAGTAAACTGTATTTGAAGGAATAATGATAAATAAATTAAACCTTGGGGCAAACGGTTGTGATAAGAATAATATTCAATTATTTCTTATTATTCAAGAAAAATAAGTATTTCCTTCAGTTTTAACCTCAGAATAACAAGCTACAGACATCTCAGTTGTTAAGTTTTCAATTCAAACTTTGTTTAAGAAACATAAACTTTAAGGACAGCTGTACAATACCTGTCGGTGTTTATATAAATCCCCACTGACCTGACGAATTTTAGAGTTAGTGATTAGCTAAAATATATCTAACTGCCACAGTTAATCAGTTAGGTTAATTACACATACTAAATATAGGGTCGCTACGGAAATGAAAAATGCCTATTGTTATTTCAAATAAATATGCCTTGCCTTAAGAATCGGACAGCGCTTAAATAGTGCGAATATAAAATGTCTATATTATTGATTTTATTTATTTTTATATTTAAAATCTAACATAAAAATCAAATATTTTGAAAACATATACACGTACAATGGTACTAACCCACCCACCCATACACCTACAATGGTACTAAAATACACGTACAATGGTAATAACCCACCCACACATCCATACACGCACAATAGTACTAACGCACCCGCCCACCCATTCACGTACAATGATACTAAAATACACGTAAAATGGTACTAAAACAACCCCTCTCAAACCGTTCAGAAAACACCTCATCTTCTGGAAAACGAGCTGTATTGTTTCACGAGCTCCATATTTCCCTCCCCCGCACAGACTCATTTGAATCAATTTAGGGAAATAATCAAACTAAAAGCTTTGCCGTTGAAATTTTATATTCCTCTGGAACACTGTGAGTGTATTCTGCTAGTTGCAACGGAAGTACAACATTTAAGTTCATCTGAAAACATATGCTTCTATAACGAGTAAACTGCATGTAATTAATTCAAAATGAATATAGACTGTAATTTACAACCAGGCCGAAATTAAATTGCAAACAGTTTAAGTACGATAAAATATAAAATATTTAGTTACAGACAATTTAACACAATAACTAAGAAAACTTACAGGAGTAGTTTTTGCCAATTTCCTATGTTGATAGCTATTTAATATATAATCTTTCAATGTTTTATTTTAATATTGAATATATTGAGAAACAATGAAATGGTTATATATATATATTTGAATGAAATGGTGTCATTCTGTTTGACATTATAAAAGCCAAACATACATGCACTCATGGTTGAAATTTGATTTTTTGAATATTACAACTCTAATCAAGAGAAAACCGAAAGCTCAAGGTCTGTACAGGAAGTATCAACGCCACACAGAGGGAGACTTCTTTTGTGTCTGTCACGTACTTCCAGCTGGAGTACCGGGAGGGTGCGTGGTGGTACTTAGATATGGGTGGGTGGGAGGGTAATAAACACCTACCCGAGAAACTCAATTAGATTTAAGTAAGTGAGACAATTAATGATATACAATACTTATTTATAATTTATTTGGGTATTGATTTTTCAGTAGTATCACGGTCTACACATTTCTATCGGGGCCGAGTTAATTTTTTTTAAAGTGGGGTTATACAAATAGAGACTTACATATCCAAATCAGATACACTATGAACAGTAAAACTCATAAACAGCAAGATAAACAATATTTATTACGTATTAGAGAATACTTTTTTTAAATTTTTGCCTAGTTACTACATGTACTGTTGTTACTAAAGTATACAGAGTAAACAGAGCTTGTTGAAGTAACTCAGTCTGGACATTGCCAAAACAATTGATCACAGATAAATAGTAGTTATTGAAAAAATAGTCAGTAAACTATGATTTTGTTTATTTATCACAGTACCAAATTTTATGACAGCAATTATTAATTTTTTCATATTTATAAAGTTTTTTTTTACTAACTTTGAATGTCATGACGTATACGTTTCAATACCCTTGTTTTATTTCTATGTAGCATATTGTTTTTCTATATGAACTAAAAGAGATTTGTTTTGCTCCAAACCATTAACAAAAGCCCAAAACACCTTGATTTCTGAGGGTTTAGTAGTTTCTAGATGTTCGATGTATCCCCATCTCCACTTTATTGTTACTTTTCTACACCCATCATGAGCACAGCAGACATGTTAATAATCATTATCTTCTAATGTTTCCTTATATCTTCGGTGTAACGTATTTTTAAGTATGACTAGCTTCTTAAGATTACTGCAATTGTACAGTGATTATGATGCAATGACATAATCACCCATCCATACACGTTAGGTGGTAATGACTCTCCCACCCACCCCTGAACGTACGGTGGCGATGGCCCTATTGCACATCTAAACCTGTACGAAGGTGATGAAACATTTTCA
>JAQJVL010007616.1:0-23151 GCA_035578905.1 Stictocephala bisonia
AAAATTCCTGTTATCCCTTTAACTGCTGTTTTCTGTAGATGAATTTTAGGGAGATTGTGTTGTTAGGGCTCTGTTCACCCAAATGCTCTCCACGAAACTCGAATCCACTAAACACCACGTAATATGTGAAAATGTTACATGACTGTGCTCGGTTTGGCCTGCGGCTCGGTAGTGTGTGGCCGGCTTTAGTTAAAACATCCTCTTTGAGTTTGAGTAGAGTTATAGACTTGTTAACCTTCTGGTGAGTCGAGTTTGACTCGAGTCGACTCACCAACAGCCGCCGAGTCGGAAGTCCAGGATAACCTTCGGGCGAGTTCCATTTTGACTCGAGTCAATTCGCCAGGTAATGTGTCGGAAACTTAGGTCATTTGAGATCGTTTTCGACTCGTTCACATTCAATAGCAAGCACAAACAGTCCAACTCCATTTCATAGTTCAACTCGAGTTGAAATTATCATGAATAGTCATGGTTCCTAGCCTGAATTTCTAAGAAAACCTTCTGCACGTATGTGGGAACACCAACTCTGTCCTGGAGTTCGTGATGATAAAGAATCGGATTTTCTATTTCTACTATGAAATTCTTGTTTATTTCACTATTGAGACCACATCTTGAGTATGGGACGGTAATCTGGAACCCCTATCAAATTGGACACCGTGCACTTCTGGAGGGAGTTCAGGCAAGGCTTCTGACACATATTAGAGTTCGACTTGGTTATGGTTTGCCGAGGTACCCAAAGAACAATTGCCGATGGACTTGGTGAACAATTGCTTTATTTCCCTACTCTTGATCTAAGACGGAAAATACTAGACTTGATATTTCTCTTCAAGTTAATTAATGTCCACATAAACTGACCTGGACTCCTAGCAATAGTGGACTTAAGAGCTTCACGCCTCTCCAGATCCCTGGAATGCTTTAGCAGACCATACTCTTCTACCTCTTACAATTACGATAGCACTATTCCTCGAATCCTTAGGCCTGGAAACTTTATTTCCTCACGGACCAACTTCTTTGGGCAACCGGTGGATTCATTTAGGCGGCAGTTGGATGATATACAAGCAGTGCGTATTGTATTAATGTTTAAGAATGAATCCCGAACTTACTCTGCTGATGGAACTAATTCTTAAACTGTTTATAGTTAATCATTGCTGAATTTTATTTGTTTATCCTGTATATTAAAACAATCTGGTCATTTAGTTCATTCACTTTCTAAACTTATTACTTGACCAATTTTGATGAAATTGTTTTATTCAAAAGATAATTTTGATTTCTAAGTTGAAAAGGAGCTAGATTTTTGAAATTCCTATAGGTTTTTGTCCTACATGGTGTGAAAGTTTTTTTTATATAACATTTATTTAATATTTACAATCTATTATACATGAACAATAAGTAAATTCGATGTGTTTCAAATAACAATGGTTGATTACCTTCCAAAAACTATAAACAACTTAACGGATTAAAAAAGTTCACTTAAACTAAGGAAGTCATGCCTTTTTAGTCTATAAATGTGTTCACTCTTGTCCAGTAAATTCACAGTAAGATTGTTTTCATATGCTTTAACCCTTTGCCCTCGAAAGTCCACTAAAGTGGACAGGAACCCATTATTAAACAGCAGTATTATTTTACCTTTATATGTTCCTCCCAGATCGAATGTCCACTATAGTGGACGGATTGCTGTCTCATTCAGCTCGGCGCCATTTTGACATACAGTCATCACCTGCTCGGAATTATTCTGGTGTTGTTTAACTGGTATGACGTAAGAGGCATTTAAACATTAAAAACCCACATAATAACACACTTTTTTGTTACAAATTAAAACTTTATTTACATGTTGAAATAATTACTTGTTTAAATGAAGTTAGAAATTACAATATAATAATCAATACGCATAATATAATAAAAATAAAATGACAACAGTATTATTGTTTAGTCCTTGAGTTTCTTTGAAGTATGGTACTTTTCAAAACATTTTTCAACACACATTACTGGATTTGATGTACAAGTTTTGCAACAGTACTTAGTACGCTTTCTAGTCCCACCAACACCCCTGTCACTGCATACACAACAGTCTTTTGCGTATGGTAAGATATCAAGAACATGTAGCTTACCGTTCAGTCTTTCGTCATCTTGTATGTCTGACGGCCTGCCTCGTTTCTTGGAGTTTCTGACATTACCAACCAGCCCTCTGACTAGATCTTTTCTGAATTTCCTTTGCCTCTCTTTGCCTTGTCCCTGGTTCATGTTATAAAGCAAATATGCATTTACTATAGCGGTTTCGAGCAACCAGAAAAAAACTTTTCGCCACCATTTCACTGATTTGCGAGTAAATGCATAGCTTGAAATGTACTGGTCAGCTATATCGACCCCCCCCCCCCCAATTGACTGGTTGTATTTACATATCATAGTAGGCTTTATAACATCTTCAACAATGCCATTTTTTACAATGCGACGCACTGTTTGTGTTGTGTTATCATACAATGTGCTAAGCATTGTAACGTCATTAGAGTCTTTCCACATCAATACATGGTATTTATCTTCCTTCCTAAAAGACTTGATGTCACCTTTTTTCAGTTTGAGTGGAGGGATATTTTTTTTCTTTTAGGCCTAACTTGATCAGGCAAACCTAATCTATTTTTCATTATGGTCCCAGTAATGTGTACTTTTAAATCATATAGTTCCTTAGCCACTTCTAAATTTGTATAGTACCTACCACAAAATACATGCAGGCCCTCGATGTCACCATATGTACTTTTTATCTTGTTCACTAAGTGCAGTACTATTCGACTGGTGACAGACAGATCTTGGCGCTCTAACCTACTTGTGGAGTTTTTCCAAAATATGGCTCTAAGGCACAAATATATCCAGAACAAGATTCAGAGAGTACAAAAATTTTGATACCCCATTTCACTGGTTTATCTTTATTATACACTTTGAAAAGTACTTTTCCTTTAAAGCCTATAGTGCTTTCGTCAATGCTGACTTTGTTTCTTGGAACATAGTGTTCTCTAAATTTACGGTCTAAATACAATACAACATTTCTAACTTTACCAAATCGAGTTAAGGTTCCTTGTGCTGGACTTGGGGAGGGGGGGGACACATGCAGATTCCAAAAAATCTGATTAAACATGTCTTTGGAAAGCACATCTTTAAAAAATGGCTGGTAGTCAAGCCAGTCTACTGAAAAATAATCTTCAATCTCAGGTTTAGGATTCATAGCCATGTTGATTAGGACTCCTAAAAAAGCTTTCATTTCTTCTAAAGTAAGATCTTTCCATGTCCACCATATAGATCGCTTTCTCAAAGGGGTGTGTTTCATGATTTTTTCATTCGCATACCTATTAGTTTCCTTAACTATTTCATTCAATAACTCATCGGTGAAAAATAATTGAAAATAATCTAATGGGGTGTTTGGGGTGTTAATGGTTGATTACCTTCCAAAAACTATAAACAACTTAACGGATTAAAAAAGTTCACTTAAACTAAGGAAGTCATGCCTTTTTAGTCTATAAATGTGTTCACTCTTGTCCAGTAAATTCACAGTAAGATTGTTTTCATGTGCTTTAAGCTTCTTCAGGTAACGTAAACTAAGCTTTGAGATTTCATCTTGCACGTAGTAAATTGTCAATTCTTGTGTATTTGTGGATTACTGCATTTCTAACATACAATGGAACTTGCAATATAGTTCTTACTACCTTGACTGGAAACGTTGAATAATGTTCAGATTTGATAATGATGCTGTATGCCATATTTCCACACTGGCCTCAAGACAACTTTGTACAGTAACAGTTTATTTTCAGTGGAGAGGTGGGATCTTTTTCCAAAAAAGCCAATACATTTTAGAAAATTTTGTATTTAGTTGTAATCGTTTATTCCAGATATGGCTCTGCCATGTCAGTCTCCTATCTAAGTAAATTCCTAGATATTTAACATCATTTCGTTGAGTTAGTAGAGTGTCGTTTAAAGAAACATTTGGACATTTTTCCAAATTAAGCGTAAACGTAATGTGTATAGATTAACTCTCGTTTGCTTGTATTCTCCAACATTTTATCCAATCTGTCATTGAATTTAAAACATCTTACAAGATCTGAGAAGCTATAAAAGAGTTCCGATTGGAAGCAAGGACTGCAGTATCATCTACGAATGTTGCAGTTAGAGTTTCTTGGGTTGTTGGAATATCATCTGTGAATATTGTGTACAATACAGGGCCCAATACACTACCCTGTGGAACTCCAGATTCAATTAATTTCACATTTGAATAACAATTTTTAGATTTTATTCTAAAGTATCGTTGGGATAGGTAAGATGTTATTAGATTGTAGAAATTATGAGGTAGAAGTGATTTAATTGTGAACAACAGCCCATCAAGCCAGACTTTATCAAAAGCCTGGCTTATATCGAAAATGCTGAGCAAAATCCTTTTTTTCTAAGGTTTGCCTGATATTATTAACAACTCGATGTAACTGTTCAATTGTTAGGTCGAAAACCATAGTGATGATTTGGAAGTAAATTTAGCTCAGTTAATAATGAAATTAATCGTTTCAAAACAATTTTTCAAACAGTTTTGATGGAAACGGTAGGAGACTTATCGGTCTGTATGAATTAACCTGATGAGGTGGTTTGCCAGGTTTCAGGATAACAATAATGTCAGCTCCCTTCCACTGGGATGGAATGTACTAGAGTCTCAACATGCTGGTGAGACAACGTTAAATGGTCTAAATAATTTGTTAGGTTAAATATAGAGAGCAGCACAGTAAAATATCAAGCTAATTACAAAAGAGTGAATACATGTCTGTCTGTGTGTATGTTATCATCAGGCGTTAAATAAAATGAAAACATTTCAAATAAACTTAGTAATAACATTGGCTGTTCATAATAATTATTATACGATAAAAAGAGTGCAAATCAAGTGCAGTGAGTGAGCTACTGTAAATGAATTAAAATAATATTATTTTACTTAATATAGTTTAATTACTAAAATTTGAAGTCAAAAGTTATATGCCGAGGCTGAGGTGTCACGCGAAGCGTGCAGGGGTTTCCCCTACTTGTTATTATTATTATTATAATTGCATTAGTTATTACACAAAGATTTTCCTATTGTTCCTTGTATTTGCATAGAATTAATATAATTAAGTTACTGCATGACTTATTTAAGAATATATATTTTATTAGTATTAATAACACACCTTGACTGTTTTATTGACCCACCTGCCCACCCATACATGTACAGTGGTATTGACCCACCCGCCCACCCATACACGTATATTCGTATTGAAATACACGTACATTGGTATTGACACATCAGTCTGCACATACACGTACAGTGGTGTTGACCCAACCGCCCGCCCATACACGTAGAGTGGTATTGACCCACCCGCCCGCCCATACACGTACAGTGGTATTGACTCACCCGCCCACCCATACACGTACAGTGGTATTGACACACCCACCCGTCTATACACGTACAGTGGTATTGGCCCTCCCGCCTACCCATACACGTAAAGTGACACTGATGTCATTATTATTTATTGATAGATTAAATTTATTTATTGATAGGTTAAATATATTGATTTAACAAAAGAACAAATTTATACTAATTTTGTTTATGGGAAACAACACTATCAATTGCAGTAAATTAAATTTCGTATAGCTGTTAGTGGGGGGAGATGACCAATTATCACACAGTTCCCTCGCCTACTTAGACAAGCTCATTTTTGTTTTGTACGTAGTATTGTTGAATCATCGGCCTCCCGAACCATGGGAGACACAGGGGTATACATTTCATGGTCACCCCGGGAGTCGAACCCAGATGTGGGTGGGGGTTGGGGCAGAAATCTGACTGCTTGAAAAGTACAGTGGTATTGACCCACCCACCCGCCCATACACGTACAGTGGCAAGACCTAGAGATTGTTTGGACACAGTGGAATAGTTTGCATTTTTTGGACTTTTGTATGTGGCTGGTTTTTCAAAATTCGCAAAACTTGACCTATAGGATAAAAGTATGCTCACACCTTCAATATTTAGAATAGTTATGTCAAATCAATTGCTTCAGACTACTTTTGAGAGCAGCTTGGTTCAATTGTTAAACTACGTAAAAGAATAAATTATTAAATAAATATTTTATTGTAAAAACATTTCACAAAATGTATTACAAGCGTCAATACAATTATAACTAATTAAAAATAAGGAATTATCTACTCAAAAACCAATTCAAAAAACTCTTCTGTATTATATAGACAATTTTTAGTAAGTAAATTCTTAATTTTATACTTAAACTTATCAATAGACAGCATTTTATAATCGATAGGAAGAAAATTAAATAATTTCAATGATACATACATAAATGTTTTTTGTGTTTTGGAATAATTACATCTAAAAATACTTAAGTTATTCTTAAATCTAGTACAATAGTCATCAGTATCACCAAGTTTTTCTAAGTATCACCATAATTTTCTTTGGCGTACATTAGACATTGATATACAAATAAGGAGGGAAGACTCATTATACACAATTCAATAAAACTAGACTTACAACTACTGCGGAAAGAAAGGTTACAAATTATTCTAATAGCTCTCTTTTGAAATTTAAACAGCTTATCTGCAGATGACTGATGACCCCACAATAAGGTACCATAAGATAAAAGACTGTGAATTTGAGCAAAATATACCACTCTAAGGACATTTAAGCTCAAACAAGACCTTAACCTTCTAATTAGGTAAATCCCTTTGCTAATTTTGGAACCAATATTTTTTATGTGACTGTCCCAAGTTAGTCTAGAGTCAATAGTAAACCCTAAAAAATTTACACAATCCTCTTTACTCGACAACATATCATTGGAATAAGACAGATTCAACTCCTGAGTTTTGTTGGTATTTAAACAAAGCAAATTAGCAGAACACCAGTCCTCCACAATATTTTCAATATTTCTGCTCATAAAGTTTAAGTCTAGTTGAGATTTAGCGTTAAAACAAATGTTAAGATCATCAGCAAAAAGGTAGCACTCAATATAGGGACTGCAGATTTTAAATGGAAGATCATTTATGTAAATGATAAAGAGAATAGGGCCTAGGATTGAGCCTTGTGGAACTCCATGCTTTACCTGCAGAAAACTTGAATCAATGTGGCCATGACAAACTTTATAATAAAATTCATAAAAGGTGCTGACCGTTTAAATATATAAAGAAATATAAACATTAATTTTAATTAAAACAGTTCGAGTTGACTTGACTCGATAACTCGACTCGATACATCACTACTCACTCACATACAACTTTTTTAGCTTAGTCATTTTTCATTTTCAATGTATCAGAGTGAAAGTTCTTCTGCTATGTGCTTGTCTGTAATAGAGAATGGATTTTCATATTTATACAACATTGATAGAAGCCAGTTGTCATTCTTTTAAAATTTTTTAAGCCTAATTATAATTAGCCAACAGGCAGCAGAGCTCAACTCATTTTACAGATAGTTTTAGCATTAGCGTTTCAACTTTTCAGGCAGAAGGAAATTCAGTACACAACTCACATCCTACTCTAATCTGTGATAATTTCTCGTCATTGTGATGTATTGAAGACTGTTATTCACAATATTTCCGAGCGGCCTACACAATTATTTACGAGTAACTTATGTTTGACTGTCATGAGCAATTTGGCTTGTAATGAAAACGAAGAGTTTAGCCTTTCTTTGCACACAATTCCAGTAGAGGTAAGTTGGTTCTGAATATTTTGTGACATGTAGCTGTTTAAATTTGTAGATAGGCCTAATATGAGGTATTGCGGACACTTATTTCACATAGGCCTAAATACATTTGAGTATTGCTACTTTTTCAGTCAAGAAGTAAAAAATGCTAAAATTTAGGTAGGCCCTAACTGCGCACTTTCTTGCCACATCTGAAATTACGATTTCTAGATGAAAATAGTGGTAGGCGTTTCTGTTATTTTTCAAAAATGAATTTTTTTAGAAAATAACTGTTTGGAAAAACGCATTCATTGAGGAAGGGAAATAAAACATCTTGTTATATCTGATACTTTTGTTTGTTGTAAGTTAGTAGAAACTGTAGCCTATAGTTGTTAAGTTGTATTTCGTTTGAAGAGATCAAACACTGGCAAGAAAATTGGTTCAAAATATGAGAGTAGTGAGAAGCAGATAGGCCTATCATATAGCAGTGAAGCGTGGATGGTCCAAGAAGAAGTTCAACCTTCCAACAAGAAGTTCAACCTTTTTTACACCATTAGTTGAAAAAGTGGTGAAATATGAGTTTGCATCTTTTGATTAGGTTGATTTCAACTGTGAAAAACTTGTCTTTTACCGATAAATGAAAAAGTACCCTAGTTTTTTATCTGATAGTGAAACAAACAACCTTTTTTAAAAATCATAATTTTTTAACAGTTTATTTTATATTTGTTATGCTGAAACATCATTATATAGGCACTAAACTTAGTTAGATTGTTAATAATATTATTTATTTGACCCAAAAAATACACTTTTTACTTACCTAACTAGGATAACCTAACTTATCCTAATCGTTTATTTACATTAAAAAATGTATGATTTGCATTAAATTTGAGTCTCTGGCTTCCAAGACGAACCCAAGCTGGCAGGAATATAAGTGAATATGGCTTTTGTAGTTAATATTTATTGTTTACAATGATTGCGTATTGGCCACTAATTGCAATTTGCCATGAAATTAGTTTTCCGTTATATCACGGGAAGTAATTGTTATTAAAAATGATAGTTTTCAAATCAGGTAACTATGCCCTTTATAGACGCCTTTGAAAATACGATTTCTTGTTGAAAAAGTTTTAAAATATGTGTTTTTAGTTTTTGAGGAGGTTGATTTTAGCCGCGGAAAAATGGTTTTTTTACCAAAAAATAAAAGAACAGTTTTCATTTGAAAGTATAAAACCAACTCTTTAAGAATCAGAGTTATACAACAAAAATTTTATTTTAATTTTACTTGTTTCTTAATGCTGAACAAAAATATATAATTGACTTTTCAATCTTTATTTCTTTATTTATCAACGGTAAACCACTTTTGTACATAGTGTAATAATAATACATGGCATCATAAAGTTTATCTAAATCTACAACGGAACTTACTAAGACTACTATGATAGATACAATAATACAAGAACATGACAGCAAATAGTTCAGTAGAAGTACATCATAAATGGCATTGTATAATGTATATATGCAGTATAATGAACAATGATAACTTATGTGAGAATAATACAATAACAACAAATTACATTAAATAGCAAGATACATGTTTATCTAAATCTACAACAGAACTTTCTAGACTACTATGATAGATACAATAATACAAGAACATGACAGCAAATAGTTCAGTAGAAGTACATCATAAATGGCATTGTATAATGTATATATGCAGTATAATGAACAATGATAACTTATGTGACAATAATACAATAACAACAGATTACATTAAATAGCAAGATACATGTTTATCTAAATCTACAACAGAACTTAGACTACAATGATAGATACAATAATACAAGATCATGACAACAAATAGTTCAGTAGAGGTACATCATAAATGGCATTGTATAATGTATATATGCAGTACAATGAACAATGATAACTTATGTGACAATAACAACAGATTACATTAAATAGCAAGATACATGAGTAACAATTGTAACTTATACAAGTATCAATATATATATACAATCCATCCACACACCCACAATATGTATAATCACATTCGCCCCATACAAGATGCTAATACAAGTTCAATTCTCAAAGCTGCAAGATTTCAGGTTGCAGAATTCAGTAATCTCATGAGGCTTCTACGAAATGATTGGGGGGAGGAACCAAAAAAATCAACAGCATCAGACAAAGCATTGCCCTCTCTCGTTATCCGGGGAACACAACTGTAGTGGCTGTACAGGTAAGGAGATGCTCGTTTGGCAAATATGTCCTTGGAGCGAGTGGACGCCGGAATCCGAAACTCAATCATAGACAAAAAGTCAGAGCAGTCAATGGCACCATTCACCAACTTGTGAAGCAGCAGGATATCAGCCATCTTCCTTCTGGTCGCCAAGAGAGGGAGACCAAATGTGGTCCTAAGAGAGTCAACAGGTGTCTCAAGGTATTGGTATCCGAGACGCATGCCTATGAGCCTTATGGCTCGGATCTGAACAGACTCCAGGATATTAATGTGGCCAGCTTGATATGGACACCAGACGACTGACGAGTATTCTAGGATAGGTCGTATTAAGGTTTTGAAAAGTATAGCCAGTGTCGATGGAGACTGGAAGTCATAGGATGCTCTGTACAAGAATCCCATAAGAGAGTTGGCTCTACTACATATGTATGAAATGTGATCCCACGGGCTAAGGCTGGAGGACATAATTACTCCCAGGTCCTTGAATTTATGAACTCTATTCAGAGGAGAATTGAGGAGAGTGTAATCATATACAATAGGTACACTTGACCTACAATATGTGAGAATGGCGCTCTTGCTGACATTCAGGTCCATACCATTACGCTCACACCAGACTTCAACAGAACACAGGGTGCTCTGTAAGCGCTCACAATCCTCCAAGCAGGTAACTTCCGTAAATATCTTAATGTCATCTGCAAACATAAGACATCTAGTTGAGATAATGTCACATATGTCATTCACAAAAATACTAAACAAAAATGGAGCTAGGTGTGACCCCTGAGGAACACCCGACGCAGCAGAAAACATCCTGGAGTATGAGCCAGCAAATTTGACAATAAGCCCTCTATTTGTCATGTAACTAGACAGCCATTCAAGTAAAGATCCGGTTATTCCATAGCCTTTGAGTTTGGCTACAAGGAGGTTATGATTAACCCTGTCGAAGGCTTTGGAACAATCCAAAAGAATGCAGTCGACTTGACGGTGTCTGCAGAAAGCTGAGATAACATAGTTGTGGAGTACAATGAGGTTAGTAGAAGTCGACCGTCCACTCCTAAATCCATGTTGTTCATCAGTGATTACATGTTTGAGATCAAATGCTAGCCTATCAAGTACCAAGCTCTCAAATACCTTGGCCAGTACTGACTGAATGGCTATGGGTCGATAATTTGTCACTTTGTCTCGAGCGCCAGATTTAAAAATAGGCACAATATAACTTAGCTTCAAGTTAGCAGGAAAGGTTCCATTTCTGAGTAGCTCATTAAAGTAGATGGTAATGTGCGTAGCTAACACGGAGCTACAATATTTTATCACAGCTGGTGGTGTCAGGGCCCATGCCCTTATTAGGATCAAGTGTTCCAAGCTTAGTTTCGACTTGCTGAGCAGTTACAGTAATGTTACTCAGATTCACAGCTGTTCCAAAATCAAACTCAGTAGGGGGAAGTTGTGCATTGGTATAGACAGAGGAGAAATAGTTAGCAAACAATTCACACTGTGAGACAGGGTCATCTGCATCAATATCATTATAAGACAGATTAGACGGAGTCGTTACAGTCTTGGTATTCTTAATATGTGACCAGAATACCTTGATGTTCTTAGGTACGGTAGATTCAATGTAGTCAATATAACACCGATAACACTCCTTGGAAAGTCTTTTGCATTCATCTCTAAGTTCTCTGAAGATATCATAAAAGTATGGATCTCCAGTCTCTTTGAAGCGCCTATGATTTATTTTCTTCTGGATTACCATACACTTAAGTTCGGCACTAAACCACTTGGGAAAGGTAGATCTTGAGGGAGTCCTGATGGGTGAATTGAGCCTGATAACCTCCGCAAGGCTTTCACAGAAACCTGTGAAATGACCTTCTACTTGTACAGCAGAGACAGTAGGATAAGTTTGATTTGTTATCCAATCAAAAACTGCTTTCACATCACACCTTCTATAGTTGTATCCGGATGATGTGTCAAGGTTGGCCTTCTCAGATTTATCATCAAGGAGAAAATATAACGGAGGGTGGTTCTTGTCTTGGGGGTAGAATTACATCAATGGCTGGAAGAACCACCGTATTTGAGAAAGGAGTAAATATAAGATCAAGAATAACGCCACGGTAATTCAAGGTCTTGTTGTGTTGATAAAGTTGCAACAGTTTAGCGAGGTTAAGTAGACTTTGGGAAGAGTTATTAGGTGAGCAGAGAGACAAGTTATCCCAGGTAGTGTTGGGCTGGTTGAAATCACCTAGAATTAAGAAATCGGCTACTGTCGGATTCCCTGTAGCCACATCAATTACAGCGTCACAGAAGTTTTCATATCTGTAGTAGGGCATATTCGGTGGGATATAAGCAGCACAGAGGATGAGAGCTGAAGACCGGAGTTGAACCTTAACAAAGACACATTCAACATCACTTATGTTGGCCACAAGTTGGCTTCTACGAATTGATGACTTGACAGCAATGAGTACTCCTCCACCACTGTCCTTCGCACTACTCATTAATGACCTGTCACATCTATACGTGGTGAAGTCGTGAAGCCCCAATTCGGTGTCAAGAATGTCAGGCACAAGATTAGTTTCTACAAATACAAGGATATCATAAAAGCAGGTAGCAACAGTCTGTTTTAAAAGTGATTACTTGGACCTAATACCATTAACATTTTGAAAATAAACTGTGTGACTGGGTTTACCGTTGATACGAGCTAGTTTTTTTGCACGATTACTGGAATACCATTTCGATATTTAATGGTCAAGTCTTTCTCCCCTGCATCAGTCCTCCTTTTCAGGTCATCTCTCAAATCATTTAGATACTTGGTTTCCCCAGGGGTACGGTCTCTAGCAAGGGAGGCATTGGTTAGGTCACCTTTCAGCACAGATTTGTCAATAGTGGAAAATTTACCAATGAGTTGGCCAACATCAGATAAGTTTTTTAAGACAATCTTAATAGGCCTACATTTATCAGGGGTTTTCTTACCGACTCTGAAGTAAGTAAAATTATATGTAACAAGACCAGGGCAGATACAGTCAAACAGTTGAGAAATGAGTTTCCTATCATGAGCTTTTTTATCATTAATTTGAGGTGTTTTTGATTCTGGAATTTTGAAAAGCATCAGGTTGTGTGCACGCAGGGATCTATCGTTCATCTCAGCAATGATCTCCTCACGTGAGACATTACTAGGCATGGGCGACTGTTCAATTTCTAATACACGCTTTTCAAAGGTGGTAATTTTGGTTTCAAAGAGATTTATTTTGGAGTTCAGATCATCAATTTTCTGTGGGATGTCAGTCAGTTTATCGATTTTAGACGACATTTCAGTGACACTCTTAGCGAGAGAAGCTAACTGAGAAACAATAGCATTCATAAGATCCTCATTCTTACCAGAGCCCCCAGGACTCTCTACACAGTCCGTCCTCGTACAGCTCCACTTGATGTTGTTGTTGCCACTTATACGCAGATACTCCTGTTTTGACAATCCAACACATTCTCGATGGAACCACCGTTGACAATCAGCATCACATCCGACACCATCCTCAGCATCAAGAACAGCCTTCACACAGACCGGACAGGAAGTTTCCATAGTTCACTTTATACAATAATAAACTTGATAAATGAATTAAGACGAAAAATGATTTAAAGGCCGTGGCAAACCCTTCCTCTATAAATGATTTTCAAATATTTGATAACTCACTCGCAGCTACTCAATCCACCACGAGTTAGTGAGTTTTGTTATAGTGCTAACTATGATGAAAGAGACGTAATTCAAATGGCCGTGATAGAGAAGAGAAAAATAAAATGACGTAATGGCTTCAGGATGTTTGTTTACAGCTAGCTGGATCAAACACAGGTTAGTGACGTCACATAAGATATGGTCTAAATATTATTGGGAAATAATTCTGTTCAGTAGGCTTTTAGGGATAACACAGAGTGTCAAATCACTTACTGCTTCTCTAAATCCTGGTGAAGTATGTAAACTTGAACAGGGATGAATTAGTATCACTTAAAACGAAACACTACGTTTGCAACAAAAAAGAAGAATGTCAAGCATCCGCCATGTTGAATATTGTCAAAGTAATTTTGTACCCGAAAAATACATTTTTTAACTCAACTAACCAAACTAAACTTAACTTATCCCAAATGTCAATATACTAAACAAATTCGTAATATGCATTAAATTTAGGTACTGGCCTTCGGGATGGCTTGTTGGCCTTCCCTCCAGTGGGAATATATGCAAATTCTTTTTGGTGGCTATACTCTGTTTCACGTTGAGAATGCAGTACGGCTCTTATGGACAAACCAAGAGCTACTAGCTGGTGCAAAAATATAGAGCACTGTCTGTCTGCCCACTGTCATATAGCATCCTCACGGTTTTGGTCAGGATATTATATTATAATATTTTTGGGAAAAAAAACATGTCTAAAAATGTCTCATAAAATTTAATTAGGTATTAAATAGTGTATAAATCAATATAGTTAGTTAAAACATTATTTAAAGAACAAATAAATTATTAACTATGATGTTTGTAGATATTTTTGTATATTTTTATTCATTTACAAGAAAAATGTGACTAATAAAAAGACATATATAGTAAAATAGAAAATAAATTATCAAGTATAATGCTGTAAATTAATGTCTACTTGAAGGAATCGAGTTTTAATTAGCCTATTATAAGACAAAAAAATGAACGTTTATTTATTAGTATAACCCATATTTTGTACCTAAATTACATTTAGGTTGAAATAATAAATTGATTTAATACAATTACGTTTGTATATAATAATTTATGTTACGTTATTAGACGTATTTTAAAAAAATATTCAAGAAATGTATGAATTGTGTTGCATTAAATTATTTTAGTTTTAGTAAAAATATGCTTTCAAACAAATAAAAACCAGCTCAGTTTGTGTCCTATATTATCCCTAACCCATCAATAACGCAACTGAGGACAAGGTTTTCATCTTATCTATTGATGCAAAGGATTAAACAAACATCCCCCAAGAAGGAAGTACAAGCGTACATTCAGTGTTGGGAGGAGGTTTGTGGTTATTGCTTGTATTTTTCTGAATGTCTTGAAAAAGTAATCGAGTGACTTCAATAATTATAATTTTAGTTATTTAGTGTGGTCTTTAACAATGGAAAAAAGCCAAAGGAAAAATAATTAAAAGTGGTGAGAGGAAAACAGTGTTCAATGTACATACAGTAAGTATATCAAAAAGTGTTACCCGGTTAAAAATGTCACTTTTTATGTAAAAAAAACCAGTGAGGCTACGTTAATTAATGAAAGAACTAAGATTGAAGAACTATAAATTAAGAAAGGAAGAGGATTGTGGACAGTTTGTCACGCAAAAAAAAAAAAAAAAAAAAAAAAACCTCAAAACATAAAATATAAAACAAAAAAATACAGTTAAATTTTTATCTTAATTTTGACTATGTTTTTATCAAAATTAAAAAACAAAACTCCCTCCAGAGGAGATATGTTAATAACACTTAACTGATTTCAAATTCCTTGTATGAACAAAATAAAAGAAAAAAAATAGTATTTATAAATATATTCAAAGAGAGTTAATAAACAGCAATAAGTTAAGATTAACAACTTACTAAACTTTTGGAATGGGTGAGTTACTAAAAAATAAATGTGACACTTATACACTATAAAACACGTAATGTATTGTAAATGTTTTGATGTCCTGTTAAAATAACTGAAAAATAATAACTGTCTTTATGCCTGCAATTTGCATTTCCTAATATTATAAATTTAACTTTAAACAACACATTTTTAGCATAATAGGTTTTATATAAAAATAAATAATATTTCTCCTGGGTTCATATATTATCACCGATGGAATCGTGGATGGTTCAGAGTGAGGCCAACTCACCAATACGATGACAACTGTGCGTGCCGCACAGTCATGTTTCTTTGTCACTTATTACCGACTAAACTATGCATATTGGTGAAAAAAGTTTCAAATAAAAAATAAAGTACCAGTTTTTATCTACAACTTTCCAGCTGACGAAACTTACCTGACCAAAAAATAAAAAATTTCGAGGTTGACTTTTCCATGTCTTCTCAAATATATGGACTAATTTTTACTTATATTATATTATTACATATTAGTTTTATTTTATAATCAATTCATACTAACACAGTAAGCAACCCCCTACCTCTGTATAAAGTTTACACAAAATTTCAAAATATTTAATCAATATTTATTCGCTTAAAATGCAGTGTAATTGAATTGTGACCTCTAAAAACTGAATCTCCAAGGGCTATACGTTTTTAAAGCATATGGTATTTTTTTTAAATTATTAACTTATCTTTTTTATTTTATTCCTTAAATAACAGGCAATAAATATTTTCACAACCATTTCCATGCGAAAATTTGATTTTATGATCACTTTTTATCAGCGAGCCAACGTTTTTATACAGTGCTGTAGCTCAAAAACTCCCATTTGATTAGCATTGCTTATGGGCTTACCGTACTGCATTCTCAATATGAAATAGAGTATAGTCATAGCTCCTAAGTATTAAACCATTTTTTGCTACAGTGTCTACATAGTAGATGCTACATATTTTATATATATGACAGGCTTGTTTATTTTTTGGCTGCAATCTATGTCATTTTATTCAAAAAGTATTAGAGAATCGATATATGGCCACTTGGTTGCTGACAATAGACTTAAAATTTTTTTCGCTCAAAGAAAGATCGTGGTTATGTTCATCTGTTTGTTTTGTGAAGTTTGTGAGTGCTTTTTTATTCAGAAGAAAGTTCAGTTGTATGATGTTTTATTAAACAGAAATGCATTATACACGTAAGTAGTTCATTTTATAAAACGTTTATTTTGAACTTTTATGTTCCGTTTTTATAATAAATTCATTGTTAATGCATAGCTAATAAAAACTATGCCATGAACGATTCCTTGCTATGCAATGTTATTGATAAAGAGCTGATGCTTCAAAACCAAAATACCTCATTTACTGTAATAATTTGTTATTATAATAATGGTTTTATAGAAATAAAATGGTGCAATTTCATATACATATGATTGAATAGTTGTTACTTGTTTGTTTCAAATTTCAAGTTCTTAACTAATTTTTTCGAGGATCATATTTTATATATTTCCTCTATACTCCTTATTTTTTTATAAAAATGAACTGAAAATATATGAAATTTGTTCTTCATTAGATGATGCTCTTTACAGTGGAATAGCTAATAAATAAAAAAAATTTTCAGGCACTCGTATTTTATTGATAATTACAAAAATAAAAACAAAATTATTAATTTTTGTTATAAATAAAAAATACTTTTGTATGTATTTTCTTGTTATAGGACTGTTCTCTGTTTATTTTGTTATAATGCAAAACAAAAAGTATGAAGATATGACAACAAATAACAAATCTATGAGCGTTTTACCAAAACTCTACATTTTCTCTCAAAACTGCTTAGCACTTTTAGGTATATCCATAGACCAGGCAGCTTAGCACTAAAAGGGTTAACATTGTGCAAAGTAACAAAAAGTAATATTTTCAAAAATTTAGGTTTTTTATTTTTGTGCATAAACGGTATTTCCCCAGAATAAAAAGTGTTATATCATATAATATAGACCTGATTCTACCTACTGGTGATAAAAAAGTCAAGATTTGTGAGGCAACTAGAAAGAGCATAGACACCTCAAACTCTTATTATTTGCAGAAAATACATCAATGATAAAAAAGATAATTAAAATCATTTAAATTATCATAAATATGTTAAAAATAATAAAAGTTGTGACATATCTCATTAAAATTTAGCCAATTCTTGACATTTCAGGTAGTTTTCAAATTTTTTTTGATGGCAAAAAACTGCATTGAAATATTTAGAACTCACTTGAAAAATACTAAAATTTACTGTTTCAAAGTGGCTAAAATTGAGTTAGATTACTAGAGATAATGATAATTTCATCATGTTTCCAAAATAAAAAGCATATCTACAGGCCGTGAGGCGAGTGAAGAATCTCTGGATGTGCGAAGGAGGGGATGTAGCAAGTTGGGGAGAAGGCTCCCCCTCTCAGAGTCGGTGGCTACTGTTGTACTAGCCACCCGCCAAACATCAGTCCTTTGCTAAAGTGCCTATCCAGTAAAATGTACGATTCCACTGACATTCAAATCCATCCAGAGTTTCTTCATTCGCCTCACGGCCTGTACCTTATAAAGGGAACAATGGAAGAGATTGGCAGAATTTTAAATAAAGAACATATAAAAACCATTTACAAGCCACCGAACAAATTGAAGAATTTTCTGAGACCAGTAAGAGTTAAAATTCTATTAGCGCTGCTGCCTGGAGTATATGAAATACCTTGTAGTTGCGGGTTAGTCTACATAGGAGAAACCAAAAGGTTAATTTCCACAAGGATTAAAGAACATATAAGGCACACTAAAAAGGGGTTTACACGCAACGTTTTATTGTACGTCATCGTATTAAAGGTACGTCAAGACGTCTTTTCTTTTGTGTTCACAAGGCAACGTCTTTTCTTACGTTTTAGCTGAGCTCAGTTCGGTCAACGTTTGGGTTATTTTTACATTATAGTTTTACAATGGAAGAAGCGCTTATATTATTCTCAACTATTTTGGCTCTCTTTCGTCGTTTGCCACAGACAAGAAAACTCTTATACAGCTCAATAAAATCTGTAAGAAATTTAACGTGTAAACTGTCGTAGATCTGATAACATAAATCTGCGGGATACTTTTTTTTAATAAAGGAAACTAAATAATTTTGCATTATTAAATCAAAAATCTTAATCTTAGCACCTTAACAAAAATAACAATAGAAAAAACTAAATAGAATAGGACAGGAAAGTTAGTACTGTATAGTGATTCTTATTTCTGGCGATATGACAAACAAGGACAAGTGTTTTCATTCTCCATCTTATCGTTGCAATTTTCACAAAAAAATGCTCGCATCGTCAGTTTTCATATCCGTCTTTCATTTTCATTCCGTTTTGACAAAACGAACCTTTTGTTGTCTACATGCAACGTTTTAGCTGATAGGATTTGTCCTTGCCAACTAAATGTACAATAAGACGTTGCGTGTAAACCCCCCTTAAGAATAAAGGTACAGAAAAGTCTGCAGTTGCGGAACATAGCACAAAAACTAGTCATGGAATTTTATTTGAACAAACTAAAGTCCTTGCCAACATACCACATTACTACCAGAGAATCATAAGGGAAGCTATAGAAATATGTAAAATAAGAAATAAGGATGAAAGCTTCTGAAGACATGGAACCTATTTTAAGAAAATTAAAATGGAGAAGTAAGCCATATTGATTTTCTTCACCCAATGACAGTAGGTCACATGGGTCATACCTCCTCCCTCTCAAGCATACCTGCCAAACCAGTCCCCACCCTACCACCTGTTATATAGCTGGAAGGTCATTCGTCAATCCAAATCACATTATGGGCGAAACATCTAGTTACCTTATAAATAATGTACATATCACCTTGACGCGGTTGTTACCAGAAATATAGATTCTAGTTATGATATCAGCCGCTTAAGCCTAGTTTCTTAAATTAAAAAAATAGTTAATTTTTAAAACAATTTACTTATTTAATGTATTTTTTTATGCAGAACACAAATATGTAGACTTAATTCGTTTTGGAAAAAATTTATGTTACCACAAAACACTTTTTAAAAAAATCTAACCTATCATATCCTTCATAAAAATTCTAACTTGGCGGTAATGGGATGCTATATTTAGCTGTTTAGTAGTACTTTACTCATACAGTACCATTTTTTTTTTAATATTTTAGTTTCTAGTAAATCTACTCATATTCCATACTCACACTTTTCCAGTGGTTCAGAACTGGATAAAGATACAGAACCGCTGATCTAGTACATCCATGTCCAACTTTCATAACCAAAGATGACGATTTATATAAATAAATAGTGTTTTAATTAGCATAATACGTGTTGGTACATATACAGTGAATCCCTCTGGTCTGAGGAAGGTGAGCATGGTTCACCGAAATCGATCACCATAATATTTGTGCATTTTGTACTTGTATTGTAATATATTTTTGCATTTTGTGCTTATGTTGTAATAAATTTTGTGTTGTGTGACGTTTACTGTTTATATAAATAGGAATTTCTTTTAAATGAGGCTCCCATTAAAAGATACTACTAGAGTGTAGTACAGTATTATATCATTACAAAGTCTTTAATAGTGTTTAGTCCATTTCATTAAGAACTAAAATGTCTGGCATTCATCATCTAGGTTCTTAAGTGTGAATCCAATTTGTGCAAACTTTTAAATGTTCTACCCACAGCTAATATTGAATATATTTTCAGGTTTTCCTCCATATATGTACCTTTTTAGAAGGTAAAGAAATAATTCACTCTTTAAAATCTGTGTGTCGAAGTTTTTATGATATTTTATCAGATGATTCTGTTTGGCGAACATGGTTAAAACACAGATGGCCAAAATTACCCTCTTCAAATATTTGTTATAAAGGTAAGTCTAGATTATAATAAATCAGCTAATTTGTTAAATGAAGCAAGTAAATTTGATGGCTGAATTATTAATCATAAATATCATCAATCTAAACCTAAAAGGGAGTATATTCTTGACTAAAATCATAGCAAATATATTTATTATTAATCATAAATATCATCAATCTAAACCTAAAAGGGAGTATATTCTTGACTAAAATCATAGCAAATATATTTTATTAAAATATTAGGTGTGGTGTGATGGATATACCGCGTCGCGTAGGTCCCGGTGCATGCCCTGGCGTCGGGTGTTCCCATCACTGGTCAGTTTAATTGTTATTATCAGTCTGAGCACGGCTCTAGTTGAGAAAAGGTCCTACGCCGTCAGGCTCTCATAAACATCTATTGTTCTTTGTGCCTGTCAGTCCCAGGTTTGCATGTGTTTTTTGTTCCCCACAAATAATATATTGTTAATTACTTCTTTTCTTGTATTTATTTATTATACTCTGGCAATAAAAATTACTTTTTTGAACAATAAAATCGATAAATTTCAGTGATAAAGTGTTTTGAATTACTCATTTTCCAAGTTTATTACTGAGAATAATATCAATTCTCTACCTGGCAATGGGTTTATCCATCGCAGATTATGACATCATAATTATCACAGTAGAGACCTCACAATGGACTTCTCTCATCTTATCTGGAGTCTATTAATGTCAAGAGAAGATATTTATGAAAAACTATTTTTAGGTCTTAGAGATAGTAGTTTCGTACCGCACTCAACGTGTTAAAATTCTTCCCACGTATTTATTTTCATATGACTTAAGAGTGAGTGACGTACTTTCTTGCATCATCAAGCTCATATGCCTTGAACTTTAGATGTACAGTAGGGTCTACGATCCTGCTGCACATGAAATCTGTTAAATATTAAAGAACAGAGAATACTTTTGTGTAAATTATGAATTTTTAGTCTTTCAGAATATATATTGTGTGTTTTAAAAATTATGAAATCATCTTCATTTCTTTTGAATGGGTCCAGATAAAAAATTAAGACAGGGTGCAAGATATACAATCTTGAATAGTTACATTTTAAAAACCATTGCATTTTATTGACTAATTCTCACATTAGAAAAATAAAATGTCTGAAATTGAAAAAATACATTATATAGTACTTCAATTTTTCATTTTAGACGATGTAATTCCTAGTCAAACAGCATGTATTCAAGCAGATAGAGGACTTGAACTTTGGTCAAAAGAGAAAACAAAAATCAAGAAATGGGTCCAAGATTCTATTCACATTTCAACAGTGGACACAGTAAAACTAATTCAGGTATTTTATTACTATTATTTATTAATAGTTTTTTAGTTAGCATAATATGTGTTGGTACATATACAGTACAAATAAACATCACACAACACAAATATATCTCAATATATGCACAAAATACACAAATATATTATAATACAAGTACAAAATGCACAAATATTATGGTGATCAATTTCGGTGAACCACGCTCACCTTCCACAGACTAGAAGGATTCTCAAAAGAATTTCTAGGACATCAGCAAACTTACCTTAAAAGACAAGTTCACTAACACCAGAGTAGTAGTCACAAACACAAAATAGACACAATCTCACAAATTTTGAACACCACAGGCATTTTCTTCAGGTGAGTAGAGAGAGAGACTAATTCCTGGCCTAGTGCCCTTTAACCAAACTCAAAAGGATTTCTGTGTTCATTCTTTTGTGAATCCCTCTTATATGAGGAAGTTAAATGTGGTTCACCAAAATCGATCACCATAATATTTGTGCATTTTTTACTTGTATTTTAATATATTTGTGCATTTTGTGCTTATATAGTGATATATTTGTGTTGTGTAACGTTTACTTGTACTGTATTATTTATTATTAAGATGTTACTGGACAAAATTGCTGATGAGTCAGTCGGTTATTTATCAGACTTGGCCACTTTCAGAATGCATTTTAAAGAAAATTAAATTCAAGTGTGTTTTTCTCCCAGAAATAAATTACTGGGAGGAGAATACTAATTTTATTGGCATTCAATATGTATATTAAAGCCATTTACCACTCATCATTTCTCCAAAACCAAACGTCCATTTGACTTGAAATTTTGTGCATAGGTTTGTATTGGCCCCTAGAGGCTCACTAAGAAAGGATTTTCTTAGACCTCAGGACTCCGTCCAACTTGCCTCCAAAATGCCAATGGTATTCTTACAGGATTATATTAATTGATTGATTTATTTGCTTAACAGCTGTTAAATAAAAACAAATTGGATGAAATTGTGTTAGGCTAAACTTTTAAAATTAAAAATAATTGAGTACAGTAGTAAATTATACATAGCATCAGCTGTTACAAATTAGATATAAATTGGATACAGTTTAAACTGAAAAAAAGGTTGCTGCACATTTTGATTATATAATCAAACTCAATATTATGACCGGCTAAGTGGGCAGGTACAGCTGGTATGATATTTGCTTGTCCTTAGTATCTAGCGATTATGTACCCATTTTCTTTACATATAGATTAGTTGTATATTATTCAGATATTTTCAACCGATACATTTTCGCCTGGGAAACAATCTCTCATTCAGATATTTTCAACCGATACATTTTCGCCTGGGAAACAATCTCTCTCTCTCTCTCTCTCTCTCTCTCTCTCTCTCTCTCTCTCTCTCTCTCTCTCTCTCTCTCTCTCTCTCTCTCTCTCTCTCTATCTCTCTCTCTCTCTCTCTCTCTCTCTCGAACTCGAACTTTTGCGAGATTGTATTTATTTTGTTTGCTT